>JBBPRK010000526.1:0-21481 GCA_038093075.1 Boletus patriciae | reverse complement strand
CATGGCTAACGCCCGTGGCGGTGGCGGTGGTGGTGGATCCGGCTTTGGTGGGGCCCCACCCGGTGGCTTTGGTGGAGGCTATGGCGGTGAGTCTCTCAGTCGAGTTGGCGTATTTTGATATGCTTACCCCAGAGCTAGGTGGCGGTTATGCTGGCGGTCAGGGTTATGGCGCCCCCGGAGGATACGGCGGAGGCTTCAGTGGTCAAGGTCCGTCCCCTTGTTTTATCACAACATTGGTTTTTGGATTGTGACGCCTTCGCCAGGTGGTGGCTTTGGTGGCTACCCTGGTGCTCAACAAGGATACCAGGGAGGATACACGGGGTACCAGCAGCAACCTGGAGGCGGCTACGGCTACTAAGTCTGGTATGTACAAGTTGCCTCGATTTTGACTTGTTCGTGTGTGACCTTCTGGGGCCAGATGACGGAAGTCGATCCTTTTTCCTTTTCCTTTTTTTTTACCCAGTCCTTCCTTTTCTTCATTGCTTGCTATTGACGTCACCGGCTTGTCCCAACCACAAGGTAGTGCTGTGCTCATGTAGTTTGTAATAGTAAAACGAAACACTCAAATGCGATTCTAGTCTTGTTTCCTGTTTTCTTGGTATTCTTTCCCCCCCTGTTCAACTGCACACCTCGCAGCGTTCCTACATGTACTATTGAAATACAACAAGCTGTTGGATTTTCCACTGCCAACGCGCCGTAGAAAAATTTAGCAAGTTTGCTGAGAGCCCTCACTGGGTGGCCAGTTACTCAAAAGATTGCGCTACGTTTGTCAGACAAACAGCTGATGATCACAAATACCAGACGCGAACAATCGTGTCATTCAAGGGATACGCAGTTACAGGCTCATCGACATCATCAATAGACACCAAAATTGACAGGCGAGGTGTGAAAGGTAGTCCAAACGTTCAACATCGAGGTTGATCACCATCCGCGACCACCACCACCACCACCGTAACCTCCACCACCGCCGTAACCGCCACCTCCACCACCGTAACCACCACCACCACCTCCGTAACTACCGCCGCCTCCGCCAGAGGGCCTAGCATTCGCAAGGTTAACCCTGACACGTCTGCCATCGAGGTCTTGCTCGTTCAGTGCGTCAATGGCAGCCTGAGCCTGAGCATCAGACTCGAAAGTGACGAAGCCAAAGCCACGGGAACGACCAGTTTCCCGATCTTTCATCACAATGGACTGTTTGAAGCGATGCGGCGACAACATCATGAGCGATTGGATATGGAGACATGGATGAAGATGGATTCAGTAAACAATGCAGAAAGGGAGTTCTCAGCCCATCGTCGTGCAATGATAGGGAGAATCCGTGACAAGATCGCGCACATCGGTGACGTTTCCGTACGCAGAAAAAGCCTATTTATATATTTATTCGCCAAGGGGGACGAGAAGATAAACGTTTGAGCTACGAGGGTGCGCGAAACCGTGAATGGAGCACTGACATCTCTTAGGGTGTCGTCGGTCGTGTTCCAACTTAGATTACTATGGTAGCCGATGAGTGAGTGAACCATGATCAGGGCGGCGGCGGTTGGCTCACCCAACATATACTTTTGGTTGAGACATGATTGGAGATTGGGAGAGAGCGATGTGGAGAGCTGAATAAGGTTTAACTGAGTTCTTATAGTGCTTTTTTCAGACTCCCCTGCCTGCATTTGGGCAAGTCCAACGTGGTCTTATCTCTTCCTATCCTGGTAATGATGGGCCGTACATGGCAAGTATTATCGATCGGTGACCGTTCGAGGGAGTCACGGCCTCGGGGTTGGTTTCAGCTTCTACATCGATGCCATGGGTCTGGCTGCGACAGGGTATCTGACGGCTGGCCAACGACCCCCAAATTTCAATATTCGCCAGCACCCTGGTACATGCTGCAGCCTCGAGGCTTCCTATTGAGTTGTTTAATTTGATGAAACTCGCAGGCCAGTTTATGAACGCTTCCTGGGCGCGTTGCACAGGGAATCCTGCGCCGTTCAAACGGGGGTCCCCCATTTTCCTTACGGATCCCCAAAATCGACGTCTCGGAAGTCTTCTGGAACCTCGTTACTGCTGATACGTAGCTGATTCATCCACTTTTCTTAAGCGCCACCCAAGCTAATTTGTATCGGTTCTTTGTGGTCCCTGGCCATAGAAAGTCACTCATTAAGGACCTCTTCATTCGATTCTGTTGGTCTGACCCCAGTGGTCTCCTCGCCGGTGTCCAGACCCGTGTTTAAATATCATGTTTCGGTATTTTAGCCTAGGCCTTTTTCGTTGCCCGAAGCGCCACAAACGATCAGGTGCGTTTGAAGCGTAGTGGCGGTGTGGATCTCCGGCGCCGCGGCTGTCAAAAACGTTATGTCACAAAGACGTTCTTTTGGTGCTCATTGCAAGTTTACTGAGAGCCCTCACCGGGTGACTAAGGACCACAGATGGCGCGAATAATCGTATGATACAAGGGATACGCAGTTAAAGACATCGACATCATCAATGAACACCAAACTTGACTGGCGCGATGTAGAAGGCAATGGTTCAACACTGAGGCTGATCAGTATCCTCCGCCAGAGGACGCAGCATTCGCTAGTATTAGGGTAACCTTAGTACGTCCGCCATCGAGTTCTTGATTGTGCAGTCCCTTAACGGCAGCCTCGCACTCTTCTTGAGAGTGACGACACCATAGGCCCATAGCCACGAAGACCACCGGGTCACAATCTTTCAACACAGCACTGTGCACTGTTCGAAAAGATGTTGATCGATCGAATGTGGAGACATGGATGAAGATGGACTTAGCAGAAAGGGGGTTCTCGGCCCTCGTCGTGCAATGATAGGGAGAATCCATGACAAGGACACGCACCTCTTAAGACTTTGCCATACTCAGAAAATGCCTATTTATTTTCCAAGGGGAGATGATAAGATAACTTTGAGCTACGAGAGGAAGTACTGACATTTCTGAGGGAGCTTGCGTCCGTCTTCCAACCTAGATGACTATAGCGGTCGATGAGTGAGTGAACCGTGATCAGGACGGCTACGCGGCGGTTGGCTCACCCGACATATATTTTTGCAGACCAATGATTGGAGAGGAGCCGAGGCGACCGCACCCGACGGTGTGTGATTGTGTTGAATGCACCGTCTGTGGCGCGTCGATGGGAGTTCCATATGACAGATACTCTTATCTGTTCCTATCCCGACGTGCAAGTATGTTCGATCTTGTTCGATGTCACGACCTCCGAGTCGGCCCAGTCGCGGCGTATCTTGAGGGGTGACCCAAATTCCGAAATTCTCCAATGTTCGCCAACACCCTGGTACATGCTGCAGCCTCGAGGCTTCCATCGCGTCGTCTAATTTGATGAGGCCAGTTTATGAACGCTTCTCAGAACGCTCGACATGATGTATCAAATTTCCTCCGGGATGCGCCGTTTCAATGGGGGTTTTCCCATTCTCGTCACGCATCGCAAACATTGAACTCTTGGAACTTCCGGCACTCTCACCTCGTATACCGATTGTCCGTAGCTGCCAGTGATTCATCCACTTCTCTTAAGCGCCACTATCTTCTGATCTCGAAGCATTACTATTAGGTCTGGCTTGGAGAGACTACCCACAAGCTAATTTGTATCGGTTTCCCGTGGCCTCTGGCTTGAGAAAGTCACTCATTCAGACCTCTTCACCCGGTTCTGTTGGTCTGAGCGTGGTCTCCTCGCCAGTATCCAAACTCGCCTTTATATTATGCTTCGGTATTTTTTTCGTTAAGCACCGCAAGTCATCATTGCCTTCACCTCGTGGACAAGGGTAAGCAGCGATGCGTCTCGGTGCCACGAGTGACTCAAGCTAGGGGCAGGGCAAGTATTGTTATCCTTGGGTCGTTCGTGAACATGCTTTTCCGGAGGGTTATCACATCTCGTTCAGCGATATTGTGGGAGACACCTCCGCACCTCCATCCATAGTATTCTGGGCTTATGCTCAGATTTTGCGATACGCTTGAGTTGGAACACCGTCCGTCACCTGTTTGAAGCGCGGTGGCGGTGTCAATCTCGTCGTGTACTGCAAGGGCCCGCCGTGGGCGGCTGTCGAACGACGATCTGAAACTGTCACGGAGACATTCCTGGTGCTAATCATTCAGTAAGTGTCGAGCAAACAGCTAATGATCAAGGATATTGGGCGCGAACAATCGTATGATTCGAGGGATACGCAGTTACAAACTCATCAAAACACCAAAATTGACCGGCGTGAAGTAGCCAATCTTTCAACGTTCAACATTGCGGTTGATCACCATCTACCTCCACCTCCACCATAACCACCGCCACCACTATAGCCACCGCCACCGCCACCACCGTAACTGTTGTAGCCACCACCACCACCGCCACGACCTCCTCCGCCAGAGGGCCTAGCGTTCGCTAGGTTAACCTTGATGCGTCTACCATCGAGGTCTTGATCGTGCAGATTGTCAATGGCAGCCTGAGCCTGATCTTCAGAGCTGAAAGTGACGAAGCCAAAGCCACGAGAGCGACCGGTTTCCCGATCCTTCATCACAATTGACTGTTTGAAGGGGATGGCAACAACATCACGACCGATCGGATATGGAGACATGGATGAAGATGGATTTAGCAAAACAATGCAGAAAGGGAGTTCTCAACCCATCGTCGTGCAGTGATGGGGAGAATCCGTGACAAGATCGCGCACATCGATGACGTCTCCGTACGCAGAAAAAGCCTATTTATTTATTTATTTTCCAGGGCGAGAAGATAAATGTTAGGTGCGCAGAAACAGTGGGGAGTACCGACTTCTCGGAGCTTGTCATCGTCCGTTCCCCAACCTAGATTACTGTGGCGGACAGTGAGTAAGCGAAGGTCAGGACGGCGAAGCGGTGGTCGGCTCACCCAACATAAACTTTTGCATTAGACATGATTGGAGATTGGGAAAGAGCGATGTAGAGAGCTGAGTAAGGTTTGACTGGGTTCTTATAGTACTTTTTTCAGACTCCGTTGTCTGCATTTGGCCAAGTCAAACCGTTGTGGGAATTTGCTCGACGATATTCTTATCGATTATCGATTATCGGTCGCTGGCTGTGTCGGTTTCAGCTTCTATAAGCCAACGACCCCAATGTTCGCCAATACCTTGCACATGCTGCAGCCTCGAGGCATCCTAATGCGTTGTTTAATTTGATGGGACTTACAAGCCAGTTTACGAATGCTTCCCAGAAGATTCTCCTCCAGGATGCGCCGTTCCATCGCCGGTTTCCCCATTCTCTTCACGTATCCAAAGATTGAAGAGTCTTGGAACTTCTGAAACCTTGCATATTGCTGGTACGGAGCTGATTCATCCGCTTTCCTTGAGTGCCACTTACAAGCCAATTTGTGTGGCATCTAGCAGAAAGCCACCAATTCTAATTCAGACCTCTTCACTGATTCTGTTGGTCTGAGCCTACTTCCCTCGCCGGTGTCTAAATTCAGATACCATGTTTCGGTATATTTTTGGCCTTTTTCGTTGCCTGAAGCGCCGCAAGTCATCATCGCTCGCACCTCGCGGACAAGGGTAAGCAGCGATACGTCTCGGTGCCATGAGCTACTCAAACTAGGGGCAGGGCGAATATTGTCATCCTTGGTTCACTCCGCGTCGGGAAAAGCTCGCTCGTGAACATGCTTATCGGGAGGGCTGTCGCTCCAGTGAGCAGCGACATTGGCGTTGCTCATCCAGCCATCTTGGAATATTCCATCTCTTTCAGCGAGATTTCGGGAGATACTCCTCCGCACCTCCATCCATCCCGTTCTGAGCTTATGCTCAGATTTTACGACACACTTGGGTTGGAACACCGCCCGTCACCTTGGGGTGCGATCGAGGCATGTTTGAAGCGCAGTGGCGGCGTCGATCTCGTCGTGTACTGCATGCGCCGCGGGCGGTTGTCGAGCGAGCAGGCAACGCACCTGCGCACCATCTGGAAAACGTTCGGTCATGGAGACGTTCCTTTGGTGCTAGTCGTCAGTGGCGTTGACTATCGCCGTGGATCCACTGAGAACTGGTGGGAGGCGAATGGCGAGGATCTTGAAAACGCCGTTCAGGTCAGATTTGCTGATCACATATGCTTGAATACTTGGGACTCGGCTCACCCCTCCTGGAAACACCAAGGCGCGAGATACGAGGAAGCACAGAGGCTTGTTCGTGACCTTGTGATACGCCACTGCAGAAGGCTACATTTTGTTTCATGATCGATCCTCTGTGTATCTACTACATACTGTACCATAACTGGGCATTGATACTATCGATTACGAAGTAATTTGTACATGTGATCCATAGGAAGTTGGATTCGGTCTCGAGGACCTACTTCTGCGTAAGTTGTGAACCGACAGTATATTTTAGTAAGACGTAACGATTAACCTCGCGTATAGAGCAACTGAATCAATTCCTCGGCCTGTTCCTTGGTTAACCCACAACGGTCCTTGAGGCTCTTGACGGTTAGCTTTTCCTTCCTTGGTGGGCTTCCAACCCTAACAATTCCTACAAGCCTTTTCAAGAACGACATGACCCAGATTCCCTCGTCCTTGGTAAATGCGCTGCCATAAGAGATCGAATCCTCAAGCATAGTTTGGACCAATTGTCTGGATAGTGATAGTTTTTCATGGAGCTCCTGGTCGTTCGGGTCATCGTCCAACGCTAGCGACGTGATACACGCGTGTCCAGCTACCGCACCCGTCTTCAGGTTGCAAGCTTTGACGAGGCCCTCTCCATTCGCGTCCCACCACTTCTCCATGGGGTTTTGACGCTCAAGGTGTGTGATGATGAACGCAACTGGGATTTGACCTTCGCACAGGAATTCTTGGAAGAGCCTCAAGTTGTTCAATTCCGAATTGGAGAGCCGACCGTATTTCTTGCAAAATACAAGCAAGTCAACGCCGCCTTGCTTGTGCAGATCGTGGATCAGGTGGACAGCATTCTCTATTGCCTTTCCGCATACGTTGTGCCCAATATGCATCCCATTGAACCCTACTGTGTCCCAGACCAGGAACTGGTGCAATCCCGTGTTGATCTTGTAATTGCGATAATCCAGCGTGCAGCCGTCTATGCCAGAGGAGACCTCTGCTGCGGGATGTCCGACAATGAGATTGATGACTGAGCTCTTTCCAACGCCCGATTCTCCAAAGAGTATAGCGTGAAAGGGTCGTTTCGGTAACCTGAACTTTGCCACCAGTGTCGCAGCGTCGGGAATGCTCAATTGGCAGTGAACGTTTAAGCTTTCCGTAGCACTAGCAATGTCTGATGAGAGATCGGGGCGTAGCGGGGTTGGGGTGGTAGCATGCTCTTGCAATAGCGCCTCCAGCGCCTGCTTGGATTGATCGTAGAGAGAACCGGGTTGCGGGGACCCGTTCTGAACCGTGGTAATGCATACATATGGGAGAAATTGGACCGGGATGTGACATTTTTGGGCGATGACATTCCTGTTTCGGTCCCACCATTGGTCGTGGGGGGTATCAAAGTGGGTCAAGACGAGCGCAATTTGAGCTCGACCACCAAAGAAAAAGCTGTCCAGCAGCCAATAGAGGTTACGAAGCGAGGCGTTGATTCCGTCTTTCCGAGCACAGAGCAGAACAAGGTCAACACCGTCCTGTAAATTTCGCAAGAGAGCGTGCGCTTGTTCGTAGGGGGAAAGGGTATTGATGTCCTTTGCTTCGGCTTGGTTAAAGCCCATCGTATCCCATAACCGAAAATTCTTCTCTCCGAGCGAGATTGGGTACCATCGGGCTCGCCTTGTACAAGCTTCCACACCTGTAGACACGTTCGCCACTGGCTTGTCAGCGAGAAGATTGATGATTGAGCTCTTCCCGCAGCCAGTGACACCGAATAGAGCGACCTTGTACACCCGTCTGCGAATGACGTTGGTTGAGGGTCACCACTTTGATGTTGTGCTCACTCTGGTCTGGCCATGGTGATCTTTGCGTCAGGAAAGCGCTCCGAATAAGGTGCTGTCTAAACGAATTGGTTCGAATGTCATTGAACTTCGGATCGATAAACGGCAAGGTGCTTACGGAAACAATATATGTAATAGCGACCAGTCGGAAAGTTGAATCAGCTCTTTCAAGTTGTGGATCGTCGGAAGGAGAGAGTTGACACCGGGGTTTGAGTCCGAATCCCTTGCCCTGGGCCTCATGTCCACTGGCACCGACCACCTAATTCACGCAATTTCCATCTTGGTTTCGTAGGTGTTAGCAGAAGACGCTGCTCTCACTGGTACTGCTGTAAGGGTCTTTAGTCCAATCAAAGTACTTACCATCAACGGTAGATTCAGAACGCCTGACAACATCTGTGGGTTTAAAGACAGGACAAATGTCTAGCATATTAAGAAGGGAGAAAACGTTGGTCCGGCTGCTGAGCAGGTTCAAGCCTGAGGTCACCTGCTCGGCAGATAAAACGTCCTCCCTGGTTAACTTGAATGCATTAGTCCATACATCCGATGGGTCTCCCTGAGGTAGTACCAGTCAGCACAGATTTTTAAAAAGATCTTCCCGGAGTCCTCCAACGTTGACCTTGGTGCGTTCCTCCCACTTAGATATCCGTTCCCGCAGAATATTCGATGGCCCTCATTGTGTCGATATTTTACTACTAGGTGTGGCGTTCCCCCCGCCGCCAGCTGGCATGCTGCGGCGCCGGGTATAACTGGCATTGCCATCTTGCGTGATTCATATCCAATGTACTGCACCAAGGTTGGTAATTCAGAAGTAGGTCTTCAGCAAAAGGCCATCGGGGGCAATCTTTCAAATATCCTATATCGTCTAATGTTTTTCAAAATCTTACGCATCAGCGACATCCCGAGGAACCTAATTCGTATTGCGCTTCTGAAACGAACAAATCTCACAATCTTTCAGGATATATATATCAGTTCTGGTCAGCGTTTATCTGCCATCTTGGCTTCTCACGTAACGTTAGCAAGCTGGTTCCCACCCTCATGCGTTCACACACCGGGACATCCAACATTTTAAGTCCCTCAAAATATATCTCAGAATGCAATTCCAAAATAAGCCGTGATTACATTTAATAATCAAATTTCATAAAATATAAGATTATATGTAGCCTCAGAATATGTATCAATTATATTTAATAACCCAATTACATTTTCAAATATATTTTGAGGGACATAAAATGTTGAATGTCCCAGTGTGTCAGTTCTTATCCTCGTCACTCTCTAATAGGTATGTGCACACGTGTTCCCCAGGTGCTTCGGTGCCAAGCTTGCTGCGGGGTTGAGCAGTGTGGCGAGATAACCCCTGCTGCAGGAGTCATTTTAGCCGACGACGATTTCTCAGCGGGGTCTAATATATATCCCTCAGCATCCTCGCTGACACAAAAGGTCTCCCTCGTCCTACGGTCGAATCAGCACCTTTTTCATGTGTCCTTTTGACATCGCGTTGACAAACCACGGGGGACTCTGACTGTCACCCCATACCACTTCCACCCCAGATATCTCAGGCTACGTTCGCCGTGCGATGACTTGGACGCCATGGTCTGTAACGGAGCTTCCGACGAGGGCGCCGACTCACAGGCCTCAAACCGAAACAAGTCCCTATGGTAATCGAATTCGGCCTCACCCCTACAACTCGATCGTTCCCTGGGCAGAGAACTGTGTGGGCGCCACGTAAGCACGAACATCGGTGTCTACGGCTCCAGATTTTTATGACTATTCACTGGCAGCCGTCCACGTTTACTACAACATACCCCAGGTCTTGATGTAGCGCACACATAGTGAGGGGACTGGTGATTTCGCACAAGAATGTCCTCTTCTGAACTTATATTATCCTAGTGATCACTTTCACCTGTCTCACCCGTTGGCATGTGCGCCACATCATGACGAATTAAACCTTCCTCCGCAACTCGCGCATTCATCGTATTCGCTCTTGTCTGCGAGGAGTGAACCTTCGAACGACACTCCCATCAACTGCAGGAATCTAGTCTTTCCCCAACCCTCCGAGTCATACAGCGCGTGGGGCTCATTTCACCCTTCACCCGATCTACTTCTAAATGCCACCTACGATGTTTCTTCGCCGACTCTTCACCGTTCCACACTAGATCCAACTCTACATCCCAACTCTCCTTGTCGCCAGTCTCCCTGGTCCACTGGAAACGTTCGGGTCGGCTCTGTAGACGAAGTTCTGCCCCCTCACAATAATTATGATCGTCCTGCCATCCCACTTCACAACTTTCGCCCCTCTCCTCATCCTCGTTTGGATAACACTTCGAAGCCTAGCGGAACGTTGGATGCCTCGTACCCTTGTCGATGGACGAAGGGTGGCATTGTCTGTAACGTCATGGTGCAGGCCACCAGATCCCACATGAATCGCCACTTGCACGCGTATCATGGGTTCGGCGGCTCTGATGCTCAACAGACGAGGTGCTACTGGGCCGGATGTGACGCAACGATGCAGCAAGGCAGCATTGCAAGGCACATGGTCACGCGCCACTTACAGGCTAAAGTGACCTGTCCTATGTGCTCCAAGAAGCTGTCTCGTCAGGACGTCATTTCCAAGCACCAGCGTGTTTGTCCTGCAGCAGGAGCTTGGCGCTGAGTGCGGATGTACTGATGCGTTCTTTTGATTTCTCAGTGACCTTGCTATATCATTTCATTAATGGTCCTCGGCTGGAACTCTTGGGCCCCGATTTGCATTCAACGAATCCACTGACTTTTACTTGTCTGTGACAGTATTTCTTCTACACATTTCTCCGTGACAGGTTGGCGCTGTGAGGAAGGCACGCTGTTTTATTTCCCTCTATATCTCTGCTATACAGCCTAGTGACTACATGGCAGGGCGAGGTTTTAATTCGTCAACATTTTGGCACGGATCACGAGTATGTATCATAGGCCGTATATGTTACATTCTCTCATGCATACTTCCACAACGAACGACAGTGCATTCCAAACGCGTCCGATGATCGATCGATCATGATCCACAATTTTTGCCATCGTATTACTACCAGCATTTCCCCCCTTAAAGTTGGGAACAACGCGCAGGCTTTGCTTACATACCGATGAATGATACAAGCCGTTGCAGAACGATAAAACGGACCGGTCCGGAGTTTTGACATCTCCGACTCAATTTGGTATGCTGATCCGAGTCATACTTGTCAACGTATGAACGACGGACGAGCAGATGAGTCCCGAGAACTTCCCAGATTCAAACGCAGAATTTCTCTATTTTGGGAGCGTTGCATCGTTCTGCAACGGGCTAAGCAAAGCGCAGCCAGGGGCAGCTGCTGTAACAGCCCAACTTGGAGGAAGCACCTTCCACGACACGTTGCGCGCCGCCGGGCAAAAATGATGCTGACAGTACAACTCGAGTTTCTTCCGACAAGGACGGTTCCCGAGCGCAGGTAAGTAGGACGGCGTGGTTTGGATGTGTCACGCGTTCAGACGGTCAGTGACGGGATCTCCTCCTTACTCCCGGGCTTCGCCGTACCGATTTGCGAGCGGTGCAGGAGCGGTTGTAGTGGCGGTGCCGATATACATTGCCATATGCTGCAGTTTAATCTGCCTGTCTGTCTTTCGTCGAGGTTTTTTTTTCACTGTACCGTCGAAGGTCAGTTTCCGTTTCCGTGGTCTTCGTTACACAGCGCCGCGTTGAAATGCCGACTAGCGGTTCCAGTGATCAGTGATCGATCATTCACAGGGTCATTACAATGTGGTTGATATCGATATCCACCGTTCCTTCCACCGATCTGAGAATGCGTGGAATTTTTTTTTTGGCATGCTCGAGTCCACCAGTCTGAGTCTGTGTATGGAAGACCACAGCAGAAACGAGCAGGCTGACTCGTCTCGGCATTCAATTGTGTCGGGAAGCACACTGTGGGATTGATATCCAGCCCAACCCGGAGTGCACGGGTTATTTTCCTTTGCAAGGGTATGTTCCTAGCTATGTGTTCGACCAGGTCCCTTACATTTCAAATTTGGGCAGCGTGGCTCAGAGCGATGCGCTCTTGACGTGTCGTGTTTAGGCAGGTCGCAACGAGGCGCCTATCGCTTAGGACATTGAACCACTCCCGGTTCCGGTATCGTCCACAGAACTCGAACATGTTAATAAAATTTTGTCACCGCCTACCAGTGGGCACGTAGACGCTATTACTGTGCTCGAGTACACAACTCAACCCGTTGTTCTTCAGGAATGGACGTTTCTGGGATTCCCCTGTCCGCTATTATGTGTTCTTCGCCGAACACGGAGTGCGCCTTGGTTGCCGTTGTCTAGGAAGTAGCTCTTCGGCGGTGCATGATATTTCTTTAAATATCGAGGGGTAGCAAACCGCATACTTTGCTGTATCGCAACCCGCTTCGGTATGATCCGGTTCGAAGTGCAGGGAACGTCCAGCTCCCGAGCCGTCACAAATTCTGGAACAAAGGGCCCGGATGGCACGACTGTCGAGGGCACTTTATAAGCCACAAGGGCGTCGCCACTAACTCTGCTTCACGAACCTACGAAGCTGGAAATGTCTTCTTTCACAAACAAGTAAGATCCATGTCTCTTATTCAATGGACCAATGTTAAACTACTTATCAACAGTGATACTTCTGGGACGCCATTCCGGCGGGGGGATCAACCTCATCGCAGCTACGTGCCTACTGGTGTTGGGTTCAACACGAGTTCGTGGCTAAGCACCGGTTTTCCTGACCCACCTTTCTCTGTGTACGGAGGAGGCGTATGGCCATGGAATCAGCCCCTTGACGAAGCTCGCCCTGGACCATCGTTTGGCGTACCAGGCGGCGATGGGTTGGGGACGAACCCATTTATGGGGATGGAGGTAGCAGCTCCCGTGTCAGAGCAAGCCTTTCCAGCTGTTCAGAGAGTGTTACCCGCATTCCAACCTTGCCCACCTTCTCTGAACTGGACACAAGCTTCTGGCTTGCCTTGGCAGCCCACTTCCTCCTGGGACCACCCCGTGCATACTGCTAGGCGACAGAGCGGTCATAGCAGTTTCACCAGTTCTCCTGGAATGAGACCCGACATCCCCTCCTTTCGGCTCGCCGCTTCTTCTGTGACCACTGCACACCCGGAACGCAGGGTCTCGCAGACTAGTTGTCTTCCCTCGATCGCTACTCCACATTCTGTGCGGCCATCGACATACGGTGATCCTGTACCAGTTACCCGTACGTTTCGTCAGCGCCTTTCCCCCCTTTTTTTCCTTTCGAGATAAGAACTCACATATTACACAGCATCCACACCTCGACCACGCGGGGAACGGTGGGATATCTCGTTAAACACGACCACGTTCCAATGTATGTGGACAAGCGGTGTGACGCGGTGCACGGGGCTTATTGCAGGGGATAGAAGGAGCCTCACGAGTCACCTTCGAAACAATCACGACTTTACGTATGACGGTCAGATGGTCGCATGCGCGTGGGGCGAGTGCACCGCGTGCATGCAGCGCAGGAATATCCCGCGACACATCTTCACCCGTCATTTTGAGATCAAGGTGGCGTGCTCGCGGTGTGGCTTGGCGTTGAGCAGAGCGGATGCGAACAAAAAGCACCAACTGGCGTGCACGGGCGCCAAAACGCCAGCGGTGGTGGAGGCGGACGAAGATGACGATGGACGACGTTTTTAGCGGCGCTGGTGCGCTCGACCGCCACATAGACGCGCGCCGGTTGGCCTAGCGGTCCCGCCTTTTTTTTTCTCGTGACAGGGCGATTGATGCGGATTCTATGCCATTACTTCTTATCGGGTTTACTTGATAGAATTTTTGTCATATGGGCGGCGATATTTTTACTCTTGGACCACGGGGACTCGTCACAGACTCTCACAGACTCCTATCTGTTTGCCAGGAGCATTGACCTACAGCACTTTGCTTATCGATAGATCTAGCTCCGGTCAATCTTCACTGAACTCATAAGCGAGAAGCGAGCACGGCAGTCTGCCAACCTCTGTGCGGTAGTTTGCTTATCGATAGACCCGCCATTGTTTCAGGTCCAAGCAGCGGCAGGCTCAACATTCAAAGACCGAAATTATTGGATCGAAACCTCTATCCTGTAAGCGGCCGCTGCGAGGAATCACGGCGACTGAACTTGTGCGGTCTGGAGCCTTCTCGAGGAAAAGGTCCCGATTTGACTCCGAGGGCGCGGCCTATAGTTTTTATTCAGACATTTGATTGATCCGAGTCCTCTGATTGGATGTTTGCATTTACAAAACTTAATGTTCTGACAGAAACTATCTGATGTGAGGCTTGCAGTATAACACGCAAAGCGCCACATCCGTGGCAAATCCCGCCACGGATGACTCGGCAAATGCCGGCCTTCCTGGAATCGACCTTTGGACCCGCCGCGCCCCCCGCTTCGGCGCGTTGCACCTGCGCTCGGTGGCCACCGGCAACAGTACTCCACCGTTGACCAAAGAGTGAAGGTGCTTAGATCCAGTTCTCATGCTTGACACACATAGCAAATATTTGGTAGTGGGAAAGGACGAGCAGGACGGATCGGTAGCGGGAAAAGACGAGCGGGACAGACGACTGAGCACAGGGGCAGAACCGAACACAGACACCAACGTAAATATCAATAAACATAAACGTCGAAACGAACAAATCCCTGCCAAAACGAACCGTAATTGCACCCCAAGACCCACTACTACCGTAGCGGGAACAACTTTTTGTCGCTATTGGTCTAGAAAGTGGCAGTGGCGATGCACGAAAGGGTCCCAGCCAGCCAACCAGCCATGCTGATTTCCCAGTGAATGGAAGATTCGGATTGCTAAAAGACACTAATTTCTGATTGTTCATGGGACTTGTGAGTTCGATAATAGACTACATGGTGCCAATACAAAACAGCGCAAACAAGTGCGGCGCCAGCCAAGAAAGAAGGACAACACATACATGACGGATCGTCATACAACAACCACGCACAAGCGATACACTGAGAAAAAAACGCGAAAGCAAGGAATAAATTACAAACGGGGGGATGTCGCACGCGATCACAGCTTCAATAAAAAGAAAGAGAGGAAAGAAGAAAGAGTCCTACTTGCCCTGGAAACTCTGCATGATTGTCCGTAATCCAAAGCGGAGGCTCGGAGGTGGTGATCTAGACGCGCGACCCTTTACAGGGGAAGGGTGCCAGTTGTCAAAGGTGGAGAAACCCATTCTGGTGAGTTTCTGAAAGCTGCGCGATGGGTCTCGCTCGCGGCCGCGCCGCGCAGATGTGGAATCATAACTTGGGGCTGTCGATACACGGGACAAGGGAACACCGGACGCAAGATCTGCATCAACGTCGGGCGTGCGTGAACGCGGGGAGGGTTGTATCGACTCTCCGGGTGGACTAGACCCGAAGCTTGGTGAATCATCGTAAGAGGCTGTCCATGTGGTTTGAGATAAATGTTCAGATTGTTGTTCTCGCAATGTTTTTCCGCTCGAGGAAGCTGAGGGCCCTGTTTAGTTGCTGATAGTGATACAAGTCGCCAAACTTACTAGCATGACCAGAGTGTGGCGAAGGATAGATATCGGAGGGTTTGGTTGCCGACAGAAGCGACAAACCGTTGGAATGTTCAAGGTCCCCAGGAGTCAGCGCGGTAGCCCTCTCCTTCAGCCGCCTCTCGATAGCTAGAGACTCTCCGTAGGCAGCAAGCTTTGCACTGAGAGGGGTTCTGCCCGTCTCCAAATCTTTCGTCACGTGGTGTTCGAGATATTGCTCCATATTCAGGATGGACTGTTGCGTGCGCTGAACAAGCTCCTCCGCTTGTGCATGTGAGGAGATCGTCGAAATATCAATGTCAAATGGGAAGTGCAGCCTACGAGGCTGTATCTCGCGCGTTTCTTCGGCATCGGCTTCATACCCCCCGAGCGCAGGTCGAATACGTGGGCTTCCGGGGAGATGGGGAGTGCTAGGAGTGGCGATGCTCCATGCAGCGTCACTCGAACTCGACTGAGGATACGTGGAGGCGGTAGCAGTGGTACTGGCGCTACTAACAGAGTCTCCCCGTAACCTACTCTCAGCCTGGGCATCTTCGGTGGGCGGGGGAACATTGATGCTGAAAGGGAGATGGGAGTTGGCTGACGAGTGATCTTGGATGGGATGCAGCTCAGAGTTGCTCAAGGGAATGCCGTACTCTTCTTCAGGGTCATCGTCGTGGTCGAGCACGATATTCACGAGGACAGGTGGAATAGCACTTGGTACAACCGGGGACTCCTCGATAGTGTCCGGTATCCTGTCATATTCATCTTCATGGTGGCCGGCTGAGGCAATGCCAAGGGAACGCATCCTATTTTCCAGTTGCACGCGAGAGCCTGGACTTCGCGCGCGTCCTGGGTAAGGGGTGGATTCTGAGACAGACCTCTCGAAGCGGATGTTGCGAGGGAGAGATCCGGGTTGCGACGTCGATCCGTGACCAGACTGTGAGCGATTATGCATCCGTAGAATACTGGACTTGATTGGTGTACCAGAAATAGAGCCAGAGCCATCTGCGCTTCCAGAATCCTCGTCGGGGGCCGAGATAACACTGGTGGCTGGGACGATGTGATTGCGTGAGCGCTCAGCGGTCAATGCAGTGTGAAGGTCTGCAGGATGAAGCGGATATGCTCGGACATTGGTCAACGAAGCGCTAGCTTCCAGTCTGTGGCGTCTATGTTGGAATTGAGAGGTGTCACGGGGTGAGGAAGACAGGGGGGTTGGGATGTTGCGGGGGGAAACGGGTGGGGTGTTGGATGGGAGCGCATGGGAAGTTGGAATAGGGACTGGACGTGAAGGTGATGACGACGGAACAGGGGACTCTGAAAGGGAGGCGACGCTGGAGTTGGAACCGTCGACATTTGATTTCTTGAAAAGACTGAGGAGGGACAGCTTGGAGTTTAGCTTACGAGAATCGGCGCCAGTACCAGCTGATCTGGGCCGAGCGGTGCGGCTGGGGAAGGATGGCTTGATGGATGACTCATCTAGAGCTTGTGGTAGGGAAGGGCGGCGCGCGGATAGAAGGAGGATCGTTTGGGACGTTGACGTGTCACCCGAGCGAGGATCCTGAGCAAGGGGTTCGTAGTCGGGGCGACCTGGGGATGCGGGAGGTGGCTTGGCTTCTGGGTCAGAGGTGGCACCGGTACTGGAAAGCGTATGGTCGACAGAGCGCTTGAAGTGTAAGCGCTTTCGCAGCGAGGGCTCGAGGTGGTCTACGGGGAAAGAAGCTCCAGCACGCTGAGCGACGGGGGGAGTGGCGGCGGCGGTGGCTTGTGCAAGGACGTCTGCACACTCGATCCAGCCGTTTTGACGAGCGATGAGCTCTGGGGTGATTCCGTGCTTGTCGGCGCGATCTGGGATGGCGCCGCGAGAGAGGAGGGTGCGCACGACGGGGAGATGGCCGTTGGCGGCTGCAAAGTGGAGCGGGGTAGAGCCGGATGTGCCGACTATGGGGCCGGCTGTGTCGCGATTGCGGTCGGAGTAGCGGCGGGGGAGTCTGGGGACGGGTGAGCGATAAGAAGGCAGGGGGGTGAGAGCGAACCTTGGGGCGTTTACGTCGGCGCCCTGCTCGATGAGGAAGTTGACGACGAGGACGTTGCCGCCGGCAGAGGCGGCATGGAGCGGGAGGACGCCATCGAGGACGGCGTTGACGGGCTGGCCATGGGAGAGGGCGTACTGGACGAGGCCGATGTCGCCCGAGGCGGAGGCCGAGTGGAGGCCGAGACGGGGGACTGCGGGGGGGTCAGCGGGGGACGCGGGGAGGGGAAGGGACGTGCACTCAGTGGCGACGTTGTATTTTACTTGCAGACGGTGGATGCGACACGGCTGCGGCATTCCTCACCGACATTCGCTTCCTCCTCGTCGTTGGCGAACAAAAGCAAAAGGATCGGATTAGTCATCGTCCTTATTCACAATACGGTCAACCCCTGACAGACGTGCCCCTGTCCGTAGAAAACGACTTGGCCCGGCCAAGCGCCGCAGGAGTCACCCCCGCGCTCACATACATCCCTTCACTCCCCACACTTCGCCCATATGAATACGGCGTGCCCCCAACAGAACCCGACGGCAGCGCCACCCCAGCTGCAGAGTAGCCCCCGCTCGACGGCACGCGGTACCGCCTCGCAGGTGGTGTAGACAGCGTGTCCGCATCGCTCGACGAATCATCCGTCTCCTCGCGCCCAGATCTCCCCGATGGCGGCGGGATAACAACCGGCGTCTCCCCGTCTCGCACACTTCCCCCGTACGAGGGCAGTCGACTGTGGTACGACCCCAGCGTCGACGGCGGAAGCGGAACCCCAGCCCCCGTGTAGCTCGTCTCCGCCCCCGGCGTCGCGGGGCCAGCCGGCACGAACCCTGGTGGGAGTCCACTGTCAGGCAAATCCATCACTATCGTGCCATCTGAAGTATCCGCAGCCGGGGTTTGATGAGGAAGTGGAACTGGCCGATCCGCGTCTGCTGGACTTAGCAGATGTGATCGTGTGCCTGACGCCGTAGTCGCAGAGTTGTTGGACGCTGGTCTCGACTGATCGCATCACCCATCAGTCCCACCGCCGCAATCATGTTCAAAATACTCACCGGTGGTTGAATAGTAATATTCACTGTGCCGAATGACGACGTGCTTCCCGGACGCGATCCCTTTCGATCAACAGAAAGCGTCTGCGAAGGTGATCTAGCCTTCAAACTTGCCATCTCCGCAGCTGTCAATGGCGCAGGCATAGACACGTGAACGAAGCCAGCCTACAGCGCCTCCTCAGCATCATGTTTCCACCGTGCATCAGAACAATCCCCTTACCTCGTCTACGCAGTCCTCTCCCTGTTGCTTCATGCCTTGACTCGATGGCGTACTCGACTCTTGTAAGCTTGCTACCTCGGGAATGACACTAAGTCCGCTCGAACGGTGTCCACGGCTCGGCACGTGTTCGGGCTCATTCAAAAGGTCGAGCTCAGATGTTCGCGTGGAAGAACCCACGCTCTCCCTTGAAGACCTCCGTCGTACCCTGCGATGTTGTCGTTCACCAGAAATGTCATACACGGGATTCCCAGGCGAACGTGGCTCGGGGATCATCAACACGGGAACACCCCCAGGCACAGGCACGGGCGGAATCTGTGCTGAAGGTGAATCCGGCCTCGACGAAGGTGAGTGGCCAGTCGGGGTTGGAGGTGGTCGTACGAGTTCATGGGGAGGTGGGAGTCGAATTATCATCGAAGCATCCGCCTCGGGAATAAATCCATCGGGTGGGATCTCCGCATGTGGTTGGGCTGGCGAGTACATCGTTGATCGCGCCGACCCTGTCCGCGTACCAGGAGTCCGAGAGTACCGCGGCACCTCTCGCTCACTCGAGGTCGAGGAGGAAGAACCCGCGGAACCCGCAGATGGAGGGAACCGAGTTGTTGTTGCAGTGTACAGAGGGTCGCTCTCGGATGGGAGGTCTGGTTCTCCTCGCGACCTCCGTTCCTCGGATTCGGATGGGGGTGAGAAGTACCTCTCCATCACCTTGGAGGCTGTCGAACGTCCGTTGACATACCCTTGGTTGCGACCCTGCAAATAACCAATGTCTTTCCCCATTTCAAGCCCCTCCTGGAGGCCCAGCTTCCTACCCTCTTCCCTAGCCATATCCATCATCTTTTCCTCGTTCATCTTCCTCAATTTCCTTCGCAGCTGGGTAGCCTCTTCCTCGGCTTCTCTCCTGCGCCCCTCGACATCTTTGAGGATGTTCTGCGCCTTGAATATCTCTTTCTGCGCCTCCTCCAAGGCACTCTTGTAGAGCTTCAACTCCTCCCTCAGTCTGGCAGCATCCGCCTGAGCAGAAACCCGCCCGTCGTTGGCGTCCTTGAACCGTACCACAGCCTCCTTGATTTTTTGCTCCGCCGTATCAGCACGGTCCTGCTCGAAAGCAAGCTGTGAGCTGTTGAAAGTGAGCTGTTGCTGAAGGTCGCGCGTAGTCTCTTGTTCGTCTACGAGCATTCGCATGAGTTCTTTGGCAGTTGGCGCAGCATTCCGGGGACGGCGCTCCCGAGATGATCGAGACGAAGGGGTCGAATGCCTGCTGGCGGGAGAAGGCGGTAAGGACTTTTCAAAGCTGTCGTAGCCATAATCAGGAGAGCCTTTTTGAGGCAGAGGAGGGGATGTCGTTGAATTGCTCATGGTGCGTGGTGTCGCAAGTGAAAGTGAGCGAGACCACGGGAATGATTAATAGTGGAATGGCGAATCAAAGTTCCAACTTCAGCAACACAGCAACAGATATGAAATGTGGGGAATGCGGCTAAAGTGAGGAACAGGACAAGATGGGTCTTGCTTGTTAGCCAAACAGCCTCAAAAAATCTATTCATGTAGCTGTCAGTGTGTTTGTCTAACGGGCATGTGCAAATATTTGACGTCTTATCGAGAGACAATGGAAACAAGTGGGACCCCGGAACGTGCTGCGCGTGTCGCCCAATTTCGATCAACGTCAGAACAGAGTTTACGGGGTCTTTGGACTTGTTCCTGCATTGCACAAACTCGGTTACTACCCCGAGTCAAGACCACTTATTTTCCTCGACAATTAATGTTCTTTAAGAGTACAAAATCATGTTTGAGGTATCTCTTGACACACCGAAGTTGAGCAAAGTCATTCCGTGCTCTTTTCGTTGATATAGAAAATTTTAAATCAGTGACTATGTGAGCGCTCTGGTCCGAGATCTCCACTAACAAACCTCTTGAATTTCTCATCGAGCCGCGCGGTGCAATTCGCAATCGTATCATAGTCCCATTGACACGTTTATCCCAGACTTCAGATCTTCAGACTTTGGCACTTATTTCAATCCCATCTCGTCACTGTACTCGAAGCATGGTATGTGCCCCAGTCTTGGGTTCGGCCGTCTTCCCAGTCTCTCCTCTCGCCTCCCGATAAACCACTTTTCGTCTCTCCTTCTTCCGCACGGCTAGCCACGGGTCGCCACTACGCAGCGTGTTGCCAGCATATTTTTAAAAAAAACAGCCCATCCGAGCTATCACAGCTATCTTTACCGGCGGCGGAAACTGGAAAGACATCCTCCCACTCATCTGGGACCTGCGTCCCCCGTTTGGCGGAGAAGCCATGACACGTATCCTCCATGCACGTCTGGCCCCTTCGGCTTGACCAATTTGCGTCTCCATCACGATGCATTCCGAGAACCGACTCTGCAGAGACCGTGGCCAGATCTGACCAAGACGCCTACTTATTTTTCACGCGCGTCGGAAGCCTGACGGATTTTCCAGAGAAGGTACGCTCCAGATCGTGCACCACCCTTGCTATAAATCACGTTGGCATCAGATTGGCGCACCGCGTTATTCCGTGCCGGAGCGAGAGCTTTCGAACATGATCCTACGGTCGTGATCCTCGTAGGGTCTCGAGATCGCGACACGACTCGACTTGAAGTACCTTGGTGTACGAACTCTCGTCATTGACAAGAAACCCCGTGTCGGAGATTGGTAAGTTATGTCGTTTGCTAACCACCACGTTTGGAGGGGACGAACAAAGTTCACAATTACGGTATTAGTGGACTATGCCTTCACGGGACAACATGTATGGTTCCCATGTCCCTCTGCATCGCATCAAGGGACTCACCCTTTTACAAGGTACTCGAA
>JBBPRK010000525.1:0-21499 GCA_038093075.1 Boletus patriciae | reverse complement strand
TATCTGTTTGTACATATGTGGCAGTTAGCTATATGCGTATACACAGCCCTGATAATCGATAAGAGGGATAAAGGCCATTGGCCGATAAGGTATGACGCAATAGTGGTATCATATGGTGCCAGAATGGTGCCATAGATAAGAGATAAGCATCTAGACCCATGAGGTCATAACTGACGTCATAGATAAGGGTCTAGGCCTTCGTAATATGAATAGCGTAAAAGAATCAAATGGAAATGACTCTAGAACCTGGTATCAGGATGAGAAGATCCGAATAAGAAATACCAGGATTCCCGACACCTGGATCCAAGGTCACGCGTCACGAGTCACTGGCACACTGGGAATGCCCGACGTATCGGGGAGAAGAAGCAACAGGTCACGGAGATTGTCAACGACGCTTACCATGACCGGCTCGAGCCCGCGTTGGGTGACCATTCGAGAGTCGTTCAAGAGCGAGCGAGAGCTGACCAAGCTTGTGATGACTCTGGTCAATACGCTCAAAAGAATCTGAAGGCGGGGCAAGCCCGCGGGGCAACCATCAAGCAGATGGTCACCACCAGGTCCGTTTCGGAAGCCCACGTGTCGGTCTGTGTGGAACGGCAGGGAAGGACGTCGCACTATACTACCCTTCGGATTCGGGCATCCGAGTCGGATCCTGCCGCACTTTACGAACTCGAAGGACAGGAGAATTCCGACTCGAGAGGGCTGATGGGCCTCACGAGTACTTCCTTCACGCTGTGGCTGGTCGAGAGGGGTGGACGGCACATTCCGAATGAAGCGGCAGAAGATACGTTCGGGATGTCGGACAAGGAGTTCGAGCATGGTAAGTAACTGCTGGGTGGACCATGGACAGCACTGGCAGGCCAAGCTGGATGAAGAATACGCGCGGCTCGTACAAGATCACCGGGTGTTGCGGACGTTCACGTCCCCCCCGTGCGGATGGTCTCGCGCTGCATTTTTTTTTGTTCGCGCGCCGAGCTGTCGACCTGCACCAACGACCGACCGTCGGTCCAACCATGGCGTGTGGCAGTGCAATCCGGGATTCTCCGAGGTGAGCCCCATTTACGCATTTACAGCACAGCCATGTAAATTTCTCGGGTTATAGATACTTAATGAAGAGTGTTCCATACATACTATGGGAGGCCCGACGGTAATGCAAATCAATTCACAGTCGCGTTTTACTGAACCTCTTTGGGTAACATAGCCGTAAACTCTACCAGAATGGGATGATACATGAACATCTTATTGCCTGAATATAAGTAGTGACTTTTCGGCGGGCTAGCCTGTTCGCCAGTCGCTCTCCACACCCCCAGAAGCCAGGTTACACAATGTCGCCCGGGGAGAAGAAGTCCGACTCTCAGTCCTTCACGGAAATTGTGGTCACAGTACAAGGAGAACCAGACGACTTTGTCCTACTGAAAGAAGAGAACAGAAAGGCAGCAGAGCGCCGTGTCGTGCGCAAGCTCGATATGAGGTTGATGCCTACCGTTGTCATCCTGTATTTGATGAATTATATCGACGTAAGTTGGTCCATTGTCATAATTCGATGGTGTTGTTTACGGGTCTGTTCTTTGGGTGCCTAGCGTGTGGCCGTCACCGCCGCCAGACTTGGGGGTTTAGAGGCGGATCTTGGCCTCACTGGTAATTCGGTTCCCCGCCTAGAATAAATTCACACTTGACTCTTGTATAGACGTCGAATATGAAACTGTGCTTGCTGTTCTATATGCATCTTACGCCCCAGCGCAGATCCCCTCCAACATGGTACGTCTCAATAGGTTATTCTCTATCGTATCCTCTTGCTCAAAGTCGACCTAGATCTTGGGTTATATATCAAGGTCTGTATGTCATGCAAAACGCTGGGCGTCACATGGACTGACAGGCCCGGATGATGTAAAGGCCGTCTTTTTACATTGGGACCTGTGTCATGGCCTGGGGTGCAACGAGCGCGCTGACTGGAGTCGGTCTTGTCCTTTCTGAGACCATCTGCTATCGCTCAGATCCATTTATAGGTCACGAAAAATTTTGCTGGGATCGTGGCTTGTCGTATATCCATCGGGCTTACTGAAGTATGAACATTTTTAAAGAAATTTACTGTCACCATTTGGCTCAATTATCTGTTGTAGGCGGCGTTTTATCCGGGGTCGATGTACTTGTTGTCGAGATGGTACACGAAGAGGGTAGGCTCTCTATCCTCTATTTCTTCTCTTCTCTTCACTCACATGCTTCGATTCATAGGAATTGGCACTACGTTCAGCCATCTTCTTCGTTGGCCTGTTGGTATCCAACGCATTTGGAAGTGTAAGTCTATGTTCTGCAATGGAGGTTTCCCAAGTCATATCTTTTATCAGTTTATAGCGGCTGGAATTCTAGGAAACATGCAAGGAGTACTCGGGATCGTCGCATGGAGATGGTAAGTAGTTTGACTCCTCCCGATGATGCCATGGCTCATCCATGAATCTCCAAGGTTATTTTATATCGAGGTGCTCTTTGATTTCCCGAGCTTGTTGCGGGGCACCGCTGACGGGGTATGTTGTGTTTATGAGTAGGGCGCCATCACGATGTTCCTCGGACTGTTCGCTATGTACGTGCCTCATTTGCCAATGTCTCGGATAGTGTTTCGGAACCTGACTGCCCTTCCCGTAACGATTGCAGGTGGCTTCTCCCGGATCTCGTGAGTGTCGAAAAGCGCGACGGCGTTTATCTAACGACAAACTTCTTTCCGCTATCAGCCACACAACACGCGATGGATGTCTCCTGCTGAACGCCGTTTGGTGCAGGCGAGGCTGGCGGAAGATACGGGGGAAGCCGATCAAAATTCTTCGGAGGCGACGTGCGTATCCGATCTACAAGCTGACGTGGTCCTTGTTCACTGCTTGGTTTATTTCTGCGATGCGAACATGCACGATGATCGATGATTTCATCCAGAATTTTTGATGGCTTCAAACTCGCTATCCGCGATGTCAAGGTTTGGATTTTCATGCTCCTGTGCTGTTCTCAGGGCTTGGGGCTGAGCTTCATCAATTTCTTCCCTACGTAAGTCTCCAACGAATGCAATGTACTGTTATGATGCTTACCAAATTCACCTCCTAGCTTGACTGCAACTCTTGGCTACGATACGACTAATACCCTCTTGATTGCTGCGTGAGTAAGCCAACGTTCGTTCGGCCTCCTCTCATTGATCCCGGTACAGACCTCCGTGGGCATTCGCTTCGATTTGTTGTGTAATCAATGCGTGGAATTGCGGCAAGTGACACCCGCAGCAGGATATGGGTCGACAGCTCATATTGGACCGCATAGATCGAACCGGGGAGCGTTATTTCCACATGGCTGCCTGGTGGTGGGTGGCCATCCTTGGATACATTATCTCTCTAGCGACCATGTCCACCGGCGCAAGATACTTTTCGCTTTTCCTCATGGCCTCTGGTTACTGTGGTACGTGAGATGTGTAGCATGTATCCGTCCAAGGGCTGAAATACCTCAAATAGGCACTGCGCTGATCTTAAATTGGGTCTCCAATGCGGTTCCGCGTCCGCCTGCGAAGAGGTCGGTGGCGATGGGCCTTGCCAATGGAGTGGGAAATCTCGGGGGCGTGTGCGTTTGTCATTTCGTGTCCCAGAGAATAGTGTCGCCCGAAGATGCTAACTAGACTTCCTCAGGATGGGGTCGTACATATGGAAAGCTAGCTGGGGTCCAGAGTATCACCAGTCGATGATCATCGCGCTCTGCAGTCTGGTGCTCGCGAGTGCTATGGGTTTGGGTAAGTTCCCCATCCTAGTTTCTCTGTCTCGGCCGAACGTACGCTCACGTGTATTTGCCTAGTCATGCGACAAATGCTGATACGCGAGAACAAACGCATGGAACGGGGAGAACAGGAGCTCACGGAAAGTCAGCGGGAGCGGATCGAGGAAGCGGCCAAATTGGAAGGTGTCTCGTTCGAGGAAGCTATCCGCAGTCGCAGGGAATTCCGTTACCTTTATTAACTTGGTGGGGGCTCGCATGCCTGTACGATATATTTCAGAGTTTTTTTGTTGAGAATGTTCGTGAAATGTGTCATTTTCGTGTTTCGAGCATGCTCGGTGGATCGTTCCCATGTCGAGTAGTGATGCCATTGGAATGAGGGAGGCGTCGCTGCTACAAACACTCGTAACCTGTTTTCCAGTTTCAAACAGTCATGAAACCTAATAAAAAGTATCATGAACACCAAGGCACTGGCACCTCCGAGACCACTGAAGAGACCCGTAGCGGTAAGCGTGCACAACATGCCACTTGACCTTTCGGACTCAAACCCAAGGTCAAGCTCGTCGAAAGACGCGCTGTGAGTGTGTGAGATAGCAAGTCATTTCCTGCTCTACGGAGCTGACACAGTCTCTACGGGCTTGCTGGCGTAATCCGTACTACACCTGCGGCTACGAGAGCCACGTTGTCAGAGAGCGAGCGGGATCGCGTTGAAATTTTGAATGCATTGTATCAGCATTGTGGGTAGTGACTCGGAGGCCGCCACCAAGTGACGTCATACCCAGCACATGGCCCCTATATAAGCTCGACGTCGGCCCTCAACAATCCTCCTCAAAAGAACGAACCGCAGACGTGCCAAAAAAGTCATACGCCAGCGCAACCTCTACAACGATGCATCCATCTCACATCCCGCGTCAGTCATCTTCTGGCGATTCTTTCTCCTCCCGATACTGGCATAACCAGCCTGGGAGGAACAAAGTCGTGAGCACGCCCTTCTCGTCCGAACGCCCATGTACGAAGCGGATGTGTATGATGGTTTCTTGCAACAGATCATAGCGACTACGGCAATCGTCGCCGCGACGACGCTCGCTTATTATTGGGGATATCAGGACGTGGACAAGAGACACAGTCCCGAACGTGAACGTGAGTAGCAACCTTCGTCCCCTACCTTGGCTTAAACTGGACTCGTCATGCCATGGAAAACATATTGAATAATATGATTTCAGGGGCAGCTGCCAGCGTGAACACGGGAGAGAAGCGGCGTTGAGGAGAAACGGCGGTCAATCTTTTGCTGAGGGCTGTCGCTGCTATCTATCGAGAGGGGACCTGGTCACGATATCGATGTGCTTGAACGGAAGATAATGAAAAGGGACATTTATAATGGTGGAAAATTATGCCGGTGTATTCGATACTTTTTCCCCTTTCACCTGTACAACAGCAATTCAACTTGGAGAGATACGCGGCTTTATAAACGCTCCCCATCTTTTGAACCAATCGACTCGCCTCGCATCTCATGCACTCGGTGCTCCTTGGACATGCCTTGCCTTGGACTGATCAATCAAATACCTGAGCGTCGACGTATTCTCGTCGCACCTGTTTCCCAATCCATGAGCGTGCAGTCAGACCCCACGCTAACCGAGCAACACTCACAAGTTTGATATCATCTCCTGCACGTCCCCCAACGCCTTCTGCGCCGCCCTCAATACCGGCGCCATCTCCACGTTCCTATCACGCAAGTACCGTCCATGTGCCATCAACACCGCCTGGATCCACATCAAATCAAACTCGACGTGCGGCCCCCGCTCGAGATGCTCTGCGATGAACTGCAACAACGCCGAAACGTACACCACCGGCATCTGGCGCGCCACCAACCTCACGTCGCTCCGCGGCACGCTCTCATACACGCGCTGCACGATTGGTTTCTCGTTCAACCTAAACGCGAGCACGAGCGCTTTGAGGTACGTGCGTTCCGCGAGCACCTCGAGGACGCTCTGCGGGGTCAGGTCGATCGTGAGATCAAATGGATCAAACGCGAGGCTCTCGTCCAGCGCATAGATAAGCAATCCCTCCGTACTCGCTGCCGCCCACGCCCTTCCCGTCGGTGAGAACCGAACACACTTTGTCCGCGCTTCCTGTCGATACTTGCGAACCGACATGTCCCCCGCCCCTCGCGTAGCCCCGGGCAACGTCGTATCCATCCGATCCTCCAAATCACTTGCCTCCCCACGATCGTCGATCAAATCCGTATTGATCCCCGCACTGTTCACCTTGCGACTGTCCAGAAACTCTTCCGTCCCATCCAACGACAGGTTCTCCGAGATTTGAAACTTTTTCACGAGGACGGCTTCGCGGATATCGTAGAGCACGACGTACTTGCTGTTCCCGCCCGTGAGAATGCACGTGCCGTCCGCGGTGTACGCCATGCTCGTGAACGCTTTCGTGGAGGCGCTGTTCGCGGCGGAGACCCTGTCGTCGGCTTTGCGTCCACCGGAAATGTCCTTGCGCCCGTCGATGAGATTGGTTTGTTTTCCCGAACGCACGTCAAAGAACGTGATCTGTCCATCGAGCGTCGATGCAGCGATCTCGGCACCGTCTGGACGGAATGCCACAGACAGGACATCTGAGGGCAACGTGAGACTCTCGACAGCCCGAGACCGACCAAAGATGCTCCATATTCGCACAGTCTTGTCCCAAGAGCCGCTCGCGAGCTGGTTTGCACCAGATGGACAGAAAGCGAGAGACGATATCGGCGCTTCGTGGCCGGAGAGCACGTCCAATAGCTTTCCCGTTTGCACAGACCACATGAATATCTCAAACGAATCCGTCGAACCCGCCGCGACGACTTCTCCGGAAGGGTCGACCGCGAGGGCAGAGAACTGGACAGGGGAGGGCGACGTGAAGGTACGAAAGTTGCGGTATCGAACGAGGTCATATGCCCGCACGGTACCATCCAGCGAAGCGGAGAAGAGCACCGATCCTTGTTTGGCAAACGTCACGTCCATCACGGGGGCGGTATGTTCCGAAAAGGTCACGAAACAGAACCCGGAGTGAACCGACCACACTTTGAGTTTGCCATCATCGCCCCCGGTGGCGATCGTTTGCCCATCGGGTGCATAGCCCAGCGTGTTCATGTCGAAATAGTGTCCTTGTTGTTTGAGAACGTACGATTCCGATTGCCATTCCCAGACGAGGAGCTGCCCGAGCTTACGTGCCCCGAACGCGAGCCATTCGCCCGACGATGAGATCGCCACCGAAGATATCTTTTCCTGTGAAATGCTGAGCGTGTGTATATTCGTAAACTGGGGCATTTCCCAGAGCCCGAAGACGCCAGTGGAGAAGCCGACGACGAGGAGATTGGATGGAGGGTGGAACGTCGCGCAGACGACCTTGGTGTTTGGGAGGTTGAAGTAGTGTCGCTCATGAACGCCCCATCGGGTCATGGGAATGGTGTCCGAGGCACTGGACAGTGTCGGTGCCACTAGTACAGGGTCGTCGTCGTCGTCCATGTCTTGGTCCGTCTTGGCTTTCCAAGTGAATACCGCACCGTCCCGACTCACGGTGTATATCTTCAAAAACATGAAGGTTCGAACTACGCAAAACAACCATCACTTACGGTTTTTGATTTAGAAGAAAAGTAGGCCCCAATGACTGCGTCGCGGTGGCCTGCAAACGTTTTCGGGCGGAAACCTTCTACCGGGTTCAGAGTGAATAACCTCGCTGTCATATCCCGGGACGTCGTGATAAAGCACCTTTGAGTGCACATTGAGTTGGACGACATGATAAGGCGGAGACGAAAGATAAAATGACACGCACGTCGAATCCGGGGCCCAGCGAATGCTCAAGACCTCGTCGTGATGCCCGGTATACGTCCGATGCAACGCGAACGGTGCAAACTCGCGCACCAGATGATTGGGGGTACGCCAAACCTGTACGTGTGCGTCGTGCGTCACCGCAATGTATCTATCGGATACGACATCGCGTCAAATAGGAAAATGGAAAATCGTGGGCGGGGGATGTCAGCGGAGATGGAAATCAGCACACGAAGCACACCTCACTGACTTTCCATCCGGCGAAAACTGCATGTCTTTCACCGGTTTCTTGAAATGGATGTGATGAAGCACGACACCGCGTCGAAAGTGGACGAGCACCGCACGCCCATCGTCATCGACGGACAGCAGCAGACGCGCATCGGGTGAGAGTGCAATGGCCGCGATGTTCTTCCTATTCTCAAACGGGAGCGTCCTGGACTTGTTGCTACCAATAGGCAGGAGAAAAAAATCAACAAAAAGAAGACAAAGAAAGACGTCGACGAACTTGACGAGATCAAAGACGGCCACACGGTTCCCAACGGGACTCAGCAAGCTGTTGCCATCTGGAGTGAAGAGGACGTTGCCCTGTCTGTAGACGGTGCCACATATGTTTGAAAACTGGTGGAATACGTTGGAAAGAGAGGTCCAATTGTTCGTTTATCGACACTAACCTGATAGTTGGCCTTCATGGCCTGTAAAGTGTGCACAGCCACTTGGGTCTTTTTCACGCCTTATGTCAGCAGGGCCCCACCATTTAGGAAACATCCCCCTGAGCATCCTTTCAAGTGTTCCAGACACACTTGACTTGTAACTTCTTACACACCTGGCAGCACGACACCACATGGCCAACCAGAGTAACGTGAATGAACACACGTATACTAGTACACTGAACAGTAATAACAGCAGACAAATCAGAAACACATACCTAAGGCTACAAATGCATCATGAAGAGTACAACAATCCAAGTCCTTCTCCTAATTCAGTCCATACACACCTCTGTCTTCCTTCTAGTCGTCAGGGATTCTCAGGATTGCCTTTAATCTGACCGTCAGCTCATCCTCGACCCATTGCTCGGGCATGACTCGGAACGGGCTCGAAAACTATACACAACATGAAGCGGTTGAGCACGACCGATCACGACAGCAGACAAGAGAGACCACATACCCTGTCACCATCACCCTTCCCAACTTCCCACGACGCCCCACGGTGCGTCTCGCCCTCACCTTTCTGCATCCCCCCAAGCCCAAGTGGCGCCGGCGCCTTTCGCGGCACCCTCCCAAACCCAACGCCCTTCTCCAGCGGGACCTCCTTCCTTCGCCCCACAACTCTCCTTCCTGGCACCACCTTGAACACCTCCGACTCTGACTCCGAGTCTGCCGAGCTCCCATAGGACAACGCAGGTACCGCACTCACCTGCGTGCCTGTGCCAGCGTTCACCCACCCTAGCGTCGCCGACCCTGTCCCTACCACCTCCCTTGGTCGAGGCCCCGACAACACCTCGCACTCGGCACACGCCGCAGGCTGGGGCTTGGGCGGCCACGTGTACACGAGCCCCATCAACTTCCCCTTGGCCTCTGCTCGGGCCCTTATCTCCGCCTCTGCCTCCATCGCCGCAAACTCGGCGTCATCTTGTTCGGTGATGGCGACGTTCTTCCAGGGCTTGTCCATCCTCTCCGAAGCCTTGGAGACGGGGATACGGGGGAGCGACAACGAGCGGGAGGACCTGGGCAAGGCGACGCCAGCACCGAAGTCATGGCGCGAGGACGATGATGCGCTTACGCGATACCCAGGGTAAGGCTTCGCACGGTACGTCTCCGGGCGCACGACCGTCCCGTCCTTGGCGAACGAGAACACGTGTGGACCGGACATCCATACGGGGCTGAACAGCGTGTCGAGGTAAAAGTCCTTGTTCGGCGCGGGCTAGGAAGTAGGAAAGGAGATGGTTCCTCAGCCTGGGTCGAGGTTTGATCAGAACCGCTACGTACCTCGACGGGTTTGGAAACGAGCTGTAACACATTGGAACGCGCGTTGACGCGAGTAGGCGCGGGTGCGAAGGGGCGGTTACGGTTGTGGCCAGGCGCGTCGGTACGTCGGCGCTGAGTGAACGGAATGGTGGTTGCGGAAGCCGATTGCATAGTGATTTCGTTTGCGGAAAGTGACGTAGACGAATGGAATGAATACGTGAAGCGCGTTGAAGAATAGCGTGATCGCTCGATCGTAAATAGTCGCGTGAGTGACAAGGATGCTTCGCAAGAAAACGCAGGTATACGGGCGAGAGGTCGCCAAACTGTGATCGATAACGTCCAAGCAAGATAGTCCGACTTTTATACCGTCACATCCTGGAGTGGCACTCCGAGTACAGCGGTGCGCGACGCAATGTGGACCATACAATGAACGTATTTCCTTTGTCTTTGTGCGTTCCACCCGCCTTTGTGCGCCCGCGAATCGGAATGTGAATGTGGCACCAGACTCCCTTTGTCGCGTGGCGAGAATAGTGTCCGGATGGCTAGCCGGACGGTTATCGATTATCCTCCATCACATAACCCTCGATCGTCGTGGATGGAATTAAATCTCCACAGTCACGTCCACGAGGGGTAAAGAATCACGTCACGTGAAGGGCGCACCAGCCGGAGCCGGTTCCATCAAAAGGCCTTTGCGTAGTAGTGACACCTCGCGACGAGCAGAAAGAGGAACGTCTCGCCCTCCACCGTCCAGGATTGATCATTGCACCTCGATGCGCACTCGTCCAGGAGACAAGATTGCTCTTGTTCGCATCGCACCTATGATACGGAGGTATGTATCACAGAGTGACGGCCAATGCCAAATCATACGCAGACCACGTGCGTCCGAAGCGGAGACCTCGGCGTTCCTTCATTGACGACCGCATAAAAGGGGAAAAAAGGCTCGTCCATCACCATCGCGATCAGGCACTCCCTTCAGACTCGGTTCTTGGCAAAAAGGGGCCGCGTGCCTTTAATACCCTTGCCAACATGTGCGAGACGTGACGGTTGATCCCAACGGTGGGGAAAAGGAACGCCGCGGACTCGGAAGTGATGAGCAAGATGGGACTCGAAACGATGGCATGGGCGACGGACGGCGATTGCGCCATGCGCCATCGATGCTTCGATCGGATGGCGATATTGGACGCGGGGCAAAGCGATCACGGTCCACGGCAACAAGGGATACGTATGTGACGAAGCGCGGATGGCGATATGGGATGCCAGATATCCACTTCGAGCCTACGCGAGGAGTATGTCCTTGCCGAACGCTGTCGCAACCAGTTAAACTACCGACCTTCTGTTGCAACCTGCAGATGATGGCAAGCGAGGCGAGGTGAAGTGGGAGTGATCACCGGTGTCTGACTTGGATAAAAGGACGCAAACGCGTTGAGACGATCGAGGACAATCCGCCGCCGGCGAGGGGATGACACAGGAACCGACCCACGTGTCATGGCGACCCGCCTACGTCGGAATCCATTGCATGATACTGGATACAGGGGCGATCCCAGACATAAATGTCTAGTGTGGCGATAGAATGGAATAACCGATAGGTAGAACCTTGATTCATGGGTGTGGTCGACCCGTCTGCTCTTGAGGGGATACTGAACAGGTCAAGCACCACACCCGGTAGAGAAACGTGAAAGCAAGAAGTGGAAAAGTAAGTCGGAAAGCGAGTCCCAGACGCATCTCAATACGAACCGTGCAGACCACGGTCAGGCTGTTCCCGTAACCGGTCCTCTTCCTCGTGGCGCTGTCTTCGTCGATCGTTCAACACTTTCTTGACATACAGAAATCCCGCGCCGCCAGCGAGGACCAGACCACCTATACGCACAAACTGTCAATACAAGCTATCAGGAACTTCCGTGCCAGACGGTCTGAAGGAACTGAACACGAACCACTTGTTGATGCATCCTCCTCGGTTTGTCGGTCACTGCCTTCAAGGGTTCGGCCGATACGTTTGATACCCTGGGACGCAAACACGAGTCACGACATGAACCGCCGCAGTGGGTGATGAAAATTCCAAATGATCTGACGACGCACCCCAAAAAAAATTTGAACTGAAGCTGGGAACTTGTTGAACTTGCACTGGCACACGGTACTACTCAATGGCCGGATGAAACCGTGTTTTTCCTGGTGAACACTAGTATTAGGGTCCTTCTCACGGTTACCTATAGGTAACGACTGTCGCTTTTTTGCATGATGGGCGGTATTACCCAGTGACTCAGGCGCCAGATTCAGATCCCACTCAGCGAAATGTTTACTCATCTGACCTCTCATCTGACGTGGGTAACGCGCCGACAAAACCCCATATTCCCTGTCCGTAAACCGCGGAAGCGAACACATACGGCTTAATGGGTGTGTCTAGGTGTGTCTTCGTGGACCCTTCGACATGCCAGTTTGTGGCGTACTCATCGGTTCATACAGTTCATTCTCGCGCGATAACACGTTGCCGAGTACCGGCCGCAGCACACAATCCAAGATTTCCATGACCAGGCCATGCCGCCACTGGCGACCCGCTAAGTTTGACATTTGAATATGTTCCACCTGAATCCCCACTCCCATGCGGCGTCGCGTTGCATTTCGACTAGTCGAACCCAGTTCGATCCACTTGCAGGATCCATATAGAGACCCGAAAAAGGGTAGTGATTCCGAACCCCTGATCGGTTCTAGTGCAAAAACCAATTCACTATCTCCACCTCGTGTTTTCGGATCGTTACCCATGCTGGGCAACAAGGCAACATTTTCAAGCCACAAATCCTTGACAGATCACTTTAAACAGACTCACTCGGTTCCCCTATAGACCAGGGGGTGCCAAGAGTGCAAACTATCGCTTCTATCATATCTGATTGTTCGATTCTCTCGTTCTTCCAACCCAGCCGTCTTACCCGCACCAGATGAAATTCTTCCCGGAATACATTCCCTCGGCGGAGTGAGCTTCACATCCGGGGTAAACACGCTTGTGATTGGTATCCCCAATGCGTGCTTATCTTGGCGCCATTGCTCATGGGTTCGATTCGCCACTAAACCCAGACTCGGAAACAGGAACTTTAGAAAGTTCGACTCCCACTGCCCCACATTTGTCGATGCGCAGCTCAGGAACTGGGGTGCATTCATTGGCGCCTGTGTGCGCTTCCAAGGGACCCGGTCGCCGGCTTTGAATTGGCTTCGTCGACCCCACAAATTGTGTAGATAGTGACTGAAATCCGGCGATTCAGGTCAAGTTACGACCGATCACGGTTGTGAACCTTTTTCAAATCGGTTGGAAACGGTTTGTGTGCCATTGCAAGCAGACCACACGCACGTTCTCACTGAGACAAGAATCGTGCCGGCTGGTTTCCATGACGGCATTGCAGGCTAACCAAACCAACCAGCTTGCATGTGATCGGCCAGAGTCACTTGGCGGTTTTTGACACCTGACGAGCTCCTTTCACGCGAAGGAGTTGAATAGCGGGTGCGAGGCAAAAGTGGACTGATTGAATGACGCTCGGGGTTCTTTGACTTGCCGGGGTCTCATAGTTGTGGCATTCCATTGGCTGCCACACATCTGGCCAGCATCGACCATACACCACTCTACTCGGTATAAACGGACCAGCGTATTGGCTACCAATTGCGCCGTTGCAGGGCTGAGACAGAACGCGAATCCATGGTGGGCGTTGACCTCCCAACTTCCAAGGAGCCTGTCGAGGGGTGCCATGACCACTGACAGGTGACTGACATGGAAGTGCTCTTAAGGGACCAGCTCTCGTCAGCGTTGCTCACTGACAGTGACAGATAACGTTCGTCGAAGGAACCCTGTAAACTGTAATCAGTGGGTGGTCGCGGTGCCGGTTAATTTGATCCCGGGGGACCTGCCATTGTGGTTGGCACGCCTTGTACGTGCACGTTCTGATTAGCCAGTGAAGCCGCACACGGTGCGCGCACGAGAGCACACACAGCATGGCTGGCGCAAAGTTTCGTTTCATTTCTCAATTTATCTCCGCAGCTGGGAACCTTAGTATGGACGCGAGATTTGAATGGCATGGATTGGGGTGCTCGTTACGCTACGGCCGGGCGGTGGGTAACTTTGGATACTCCCGGGCAAGGGTGGCTGGGTCGAGGGACGGCTCTCAGCCGGGCCTGGACCGAGATTACATCAGCGACTTCTCACGAGCGCCTTTGAAGGTGGGTCAATGTGAACGCATGCTATTGGACAATGGACGACTTGAGATCTGATAAGCATGTTCTCATGGTAAAAGACGAGCTGGATGACGTCGTTTCTTTGGAAACGACTCGAGCGGGTCGGTTCGGCGTCGTCCGGCGCGACCGGTTTCAGCCCGTCTCCACCTCCTCGGCCGCGGTGGTGCCTGCCATCCGTTCCAGGCGGGCATGGTGGACGTCGCGTTCTTCCTCGCGCCCTTTTTCTCTCTTCTGTGGCGTGTGGGGTGTCCGCCGCCATCTGCACACTCCACAGAAAGCGGATCGGATCGATAAATGTCCTGCGTCAAAACCTCCAGGAATGGATGTCGCTGATCAGTTTGGGTGCAAATATAGACCTTTATGCCCAAATTAATGTCTCAGGGGCTGTGTCGTCTCGTAACCCGCGAGCTGATGTCACTGCCATGCTCCCTTTCTTCTCCAATTCGGCATTACTAGCCGTATCCCGTATAAATTCAACCCATTCCCTCTCTCCCCATTCCCGGTATTTTGCATCCGTTCATCCATCTTCGCTTCCTCCCTCACTCCTTGTTTCTTTCGCACCTCATGCGCGCGGCAACAATGCCTGCTCCAGTCATCAAGAACGCGACTACAATCTGGGACATCAATGTCAACTGGCCCCTTTCTTCTCAATGTGGCATTTGGGATCCCAAAGGTCGCGGCGTAGAAGTCTGGGAGTGTATTCTAGCCCGTATGTCCCTCCCTCCTTCATCCATCCTTCGCTGATCCCTTTGATCTCGTCCGTAGATTACTCATTGCCGACCACTGCGGTATGTCCCGTGCAACCTCCCCCACTCGGTGGCAGCTCACTCTTGCTCTCCATCAGCCTCCGAACCCCATGTACTGGCGGTACCTCGGACGCCGATAGTTGGCCCCCTTGTCACTCGGCCCGATCGTAGCGCGCCCTGAGTGGCCGTAGACGTGTACCACGCAGCAAACCCACCACCACTGCGCTGATAGTTGACGCCCATCATTACTTCACACATCACCCGGGCCATCACCCGCGCTTCCCGTCACCTCGGATACACGTCTACCACCGCGCAGGTCCCTGGAGCTCGGAGTCTGTGTGTGGCGAGGTTACACGTATTGAATCACCATCAGATTCTCCATGGCTGGCCCACGTTTCGTTCCTTGTTCTTTTCCCCCGTCTACCCGCATACCTTTCAACTCGCATCACTTTGATACCTGATCCCTTGAGCTCAGTCGCAATCTCAGCATATCTATAGACGCAGTCTTTAATGTAACTTTTCAATGTATTCCCTAGCTGCGGATCCTACATACAATATTCATCGGGGCTATTCGTGACCACTTGCTCTGCCATGCCTCTCTTGTCTCATCTGCTGCGGTCGCCTGTCTGATCGTTCGGGGCTGTGTGGTTTTCCGGATCCAGAACTGTGCTGATTGTCGATAATCTAATAGGTCTCCAACCGGACCGCATCGCCCGGATCACCTTTGCGGGGTTTGTATGCACGAAACACACGTCGGGGCAACTCGATGGCATCGGATGGTTTCGGAAACATCTCCCAAACATGTATAGTACATCCCTGGGGATGTTTTTTTAACAAAAAGAATCGATTTGGCTAACGATATCATGGTAGCCCCGGCCCGACGCTGGGATTAGATGACTGTGATGCTTGATCCGCGTCGCGTAGTGGTAGTCGTCCGGAGCTAAAATTCCGTTGAGTGTTTGGGTGTGCGAGAACATTTGATGCTTCAAGTCGATGCGTGACAAGGCCGGACGAGAGGGCTTGGATGCTAGCGGATCCCCCTCGATGCAAAAGCACGCACCGATGGCAACAGTACGCAAAACGCCATATGAAAACACCGCCCTCGCCAGTCCGTTCGCTTCCTTAATAGTCATAAGTCCAGAGGAAGAGCTGGGATTCGTCATTCGGGCTCCTCGGACGTTGGCTATCGTAATGCTATTACACGAGGCATCGTCGAGGCATGCCGAACGCGTCGATCTCGGTTGTCTTTTTGGCGTGTATATGTTTTCCGTATTCTGATGTGGATTTGTAGTGGCTTGTCAAAAAAAAAAAGAGGAAAGAAAGAAAACGGAAATGGGCGTCGTGTTTGAGCTGATCCGGGACTGCGTCGTCAAGAACGACAAGGAGAACAATGACAAAGGAGCTGGTTGGGGTGGCATCCGATCATGTCACATCGGTCGGAACGCGATGAACACGGAAAGAGACGAGACAAAAAGAAAACAAAAAATAAAGTTTGAAGGCGGGCGTTATCCAGGGGACTTGACTCGGAAGATCCGGTTCGTGGACCATCCTTTCGCAGCTACCCCACCACATTTCTTGAAATCATTGATCGGAGGATCACGAACGTCGTCGAGCCAGGGTATTCCACAGTATGGACAATCGTGGGGGGTATACATATGGGTGTACCTACTGACGATAACTCACGTTCCGAGTCCCTGTCGAAATGAAAGGGATAACAGAGATTTCGTAACGGGTCAGCGAATTGGCGCATCATGTTCCATACCCAGGGGCGAAGGGGCTCTGGTCTAGATCAAGGGCCTTCGCCGAGGCGACGACCTAATGATGGCGTACTGAAATTCTCGCCACTACCGTTTTATCCATTCGTCCACATCCAGATCCGATGGGTAGATTGTCGGTCCCGTCGTTGTCAAGGCCTGTGGCCGCAAATCTTGAGAGTCGTCGAAGACGTTGAAACCCAAATATCTTTATTCGTCTTCTCGCGTTTACAAACTCTAAACTGTCAAGCAGCACTCACCTGTCAGTACGATTCGCGAGGTCACGCCGCGCGAGTCCAAAGCATGCCGACGTTTCAGGCTGGGGAGGACCTGTACGTACAGCTACAGAGTATGAATGCGGCCCTGGAAATCTGGATGCTAGTCGAACCTGATCGATGATCCCTGAGTCCGACTCACCTTCGGACCAACTTATCTCTCCGACACAATTCCGCAAGCGGTTCCTGAACTCGAACTTGGGGCGAGACTCTTGCCTGCCCTCTGGCTCGAACGCGTCTCCAGTTTTTCCTCGGGTGAGTTAATCTGTTTCGTCTCGGCCCGTTCACAAGGCTGTGTCCCCATGCCAGTCCGTGGCGAATATTTAGGTGCGGCTGTGGAGGTCTCGACGCAAGAACACATGGCAGTAAGTTACTTGCTTCCGACATACTTACGTGGCACTGCTGGCGTTTCTCGATCGGTTATTGCCAACACCGCCGTGCTTGCATGGGATGGATGTCCGATGAATGCGGTAGCGACTCACTTTGATTCTACATTAGTAGCTCCCCATTTTCCCGTGCATGTAGAGTCCCGAAGAGTTCTGTTCGCAGGGTTGCCTTCCTGTACTACTAATTGGAACTGTTTCCCGCTGATGCGCGGCAGTGACTGGCAGCAGCAAGAGAAGTAATTTCCACCCCCGCCCCAATATCGGTCCCGTCGCAACTTGATGCTCTCTCGTCGTAACCTCTCCGCGTACTCGACAATCCTTTCGGCTTACGGGCCCGTTGTTTGCCTTCGATGACGACCTTTCTCGGTGATTCGATATGGTTTCCCAGCTCTCCCACTGTGGCTGGGAAGCTGTTATTGTTGCCATCCTTGTCCCTTGTCGGATGCATCATGCTATGATACAGAAGGTTTGCTCCACCTTTTCCCCCCTGAGTCCTATGACTATTAGCTACGCCATTTGCAACTAATTACTTTGTATAACAAATGTGAAAGGAAGTATTCCCACCCCATCAAACATCCAAGCTGCGGAGCTAGTACCCGCAACAATGTCGAACGGTACGAGGCATGCACTCGTCCAGCCGTACAGTGTAACACGTGTGTATACCATGCAGTGTTTAATCCACTTGTTTCTCTCAAGCTATCTACCAGCACACGTCGGACGAGCTACATATACAAATCTTTGATCGAACAGCTTCATAGACAACAACGAGTCCGAGCCAGAAGGAAATGCATCAAGCATGGCTCGCATCAATCATTTGCTCCAGTTTCCCAGCATCCATCTCTGGGAACCTGGGCACGATCCTGTACTTGAACGGAAGAGGATGTCTGCACAGAAAATCAGCATGGTGTTCGGGATCGAGACAAGGATGTCTGTCGTGCATCACTCACATTGCAATTCCGCTCGAAAACCTCGGTTCCACCTGGATCTCCACCCCATTCTCGTCCAGGGGTCCCAAGATCGATCTTGAACACGGCCAACACCTTGGCGATGGCCATCCACACTGTCGTATCTGCAAAGTGTCTCCCGGCACAAATGCGTCGACCGAATCCAAACGCGATATGCTCAGTCAAGAGGATGGCGTTCGCAAAATCCCGAACACCAACCCCACTTTGGTAGTCCTGCTAGCGAGTACTCGGGGTCCTAAGTTTTTTCCTGTTTCGGCAAAATGAAGCAAAGTGCTGCCTTTCGGCTCAATCTACGCATGGAGGGCTGACTATGAGGATTCAGCACTCGATGTATTGGCAGACTCACCCAAAATAACACCATACTTGTAACCCTACATACTCAGTTTCAATGAAAAGTGGATGATTCAATGAATATGAGCACTATGCACGAGCCCTAATAACTCCTGATTTGTTCACTGGCACATGATCCCGATCGTTGATTTTGATGGCCTTATAACCAAAGACGCGTCGCGCGTTTGCGACGTGTCTTACCTCGACGTCCTTCCTTTCATTCCCCCATGTATATGTCGTCCATTCCATATTCACTGTGTATCTATTAACATCCCTTCGGACTCTGGCATCATGTCAACTGTACCTCATTCCGACCCCAGCTCGCATATAAATTATAACGCCTGGCAGGACTCGCATCATGCTCAGGATTGGTTTCGGCCAACGAGCTCTTTTTTTAATGGTATCAGTCCCTCCTTATCACTTACCTTATCACCAGATGATGCGGATCCCATCAAGGCACTTCATTTCGGTGCCAGTGACTTTCATTTCGGCAACTCCCAATACCCTCTCTCACCGCCAGGCAACCATGAGGCGGCTTCCCAATTTGTATCCCTCGTGTCTCACTCATCTTCACCTGTACCACCAGCATCATTCTCGCAGCCAGCAGCCAACTCTCCCAGCCTCTCGGACGCTCAAGTCTCCCATCATTTGGGAATGGGAACATCAGAATCATTCCTCCTTCTCTTTCAACACGGCTACATTGTCACGGTCGTGCTAAGTGGTTGCCATGGCATAGAATGCCCCCAGTGCAGTCTCACTGTCAAGACGAGCATTCCCAGCACGGTTCCATTACGCACTAGTGGCCAATTCAGCGCGCTTGCAAACCATTATTGCAAGAAGCCCTGTCTCACTGCTTTGGCGCGCAAGGAACAAGCAGCAAGCTCGGCTCTGATTCAGGAAATCACTTCCCCTACCCTTTCCCGCCAGCTGTCAACTCCCGCTCTCACTCTTAGTCCCACAAGTACTCTCGACTCATTCTCGTAAGCTTCCATTCATCGCTCACTCACTTGTTCTCACTCGTACTCAAAACTTTCCTCCCCATTGTTGATAGTCCACCGCCTCCAACTCCTGCTTTCAATGGCGTTGCTTCAACGATGTGTTTCGGTTTGCCATTTCGCTGGTCTATCTCGGAAGGAACAAACATGCAGATGAACATTCCGTGGGCTCGAACGCTTATGGGCGGCCCGGATGAGCTCCCCTTCACCATCAATACCATTGATGGGCAAACTTATGCACGATCTGCTGAGTGCACTCGTAGTGCACAGCTTGGTGGTTTATGCTGTCCTCCATGCATGGGCCTTGAGTCGAAGGTCTGTGAACTTGGAGAGGCGATCACCACGTACAAGAAAGGCACACACAAGATCCTCATGACGACCGTTCAACTTCACTTGCTTGCAGAGGAGCGTCGCGTTGAGATAACTCGATGGAAGCACATGGTACGATATCTATAACATAGTCTGTATATTCCGAGACTAATATCTGTCTAGTCGCTCAATGATCGAAAGCGAGTCGGTCGCACCCTTGAAACACTCAACGTTCATTCTGGCCTCGTCATGGCCCTCTCACAGAACGATGCCCCATGGTTACGACACATCCTTCAAACTCTCCACAAGAATGGTGCGAGTATTCGCACTATCCTTTGCCGGATTGAAGAGGCGGTCGCAAATGGCTACAAGCCTCGTGATTACGACCAAGACGAATCTGACCTTGCCCTTCTCATTTACCGTGTCGGCGGTGCCAATCTTCTCACTGCACTTGGCCAACGGCTCTGTCTGCCGTCCATTCGCACTGTCCGTCACAACACGTCTAGCATCCAAATGACCCCAACCATCGGTCCCATCACCTCGGATACCATTGTCAAGAACATCTGTACAATTGCCATTGAGCCTCGAGCTCTTCTGGGACAAGCACCACGACGGGGTGTGAGCCTACTTACCGACGAGATTGCTCTTGACGAAGCGGCAACATATCACCCAGCACAAAATGGAGTCAGTGGATGTTGTTGGAAGCATGCTGGGAATGCATACCCATTTCTTGATACCTATGAGTCGGCCGAACAGCTTGCCAGAAAACTCGCCTCTGGAGAAGTTCATTTAGGAAAGGAGATGACAGTCGTGGTGGCCCATTACTTCGGCGAAGATGGGGTATACCCTCTACTTGCTGCGCCCTCTTGCAAAGAGGAAGACCACTCAGATTGGGAGTCTCTCATGGGAAAGCTTATAGATGCTTGGTATCAGACAGATGCGCCCCAGAAGATTGGACCATTATGGTCATTTGCGACTGATGGCGATGCTACTCGCCGCAAAGCGGGACACAGAGTCTTCATGGCGACAAAGCTCACACCATCATCCCCCCTTTACTCTATACTCTCGGGCCTCGTTGGTCTTAATCTCCACACTGGTCCTTACGACATAACACTGGATTTCGATTACAAACACCTCATCAAACGTACGTGACAATCTCTCAGGCCTTATGTGGGATTAATCAATCATTTAGGTCTGTGCACCGCCATTCGCTCATCACACGGGATTTGTCTTGACAATGGGTGACTCCTCACTTCAAAGTTATTCTTACAATACCTTCCTTGTCTTGATGATGTCGATGAGGCCCGGGCTAATCGGCTACTCTTTCCCAACAACCCGCAAGATGTACCACGTGCAATTGAACTTATCCGTGCCATCGTACGCCTTGCCGAGATTGATCCCACCCAACCCCCATGGACCAAGTCTGGAAATCTCCCAGACGTGAACGTTGTCATTGACTTCGAAGCAATAAAGATGCTTGCAAATATCCTCCATAACTTCGTTGAACCATTTATCAATCCTACACTCTCACTTGCACATCAAGTTCGTCATATCAGCATCTGCTCCCACCTTCTTTTCTGCCAGTATCGCCTCAATCGCACTGCTTTCTTGCCAAATCCGCTTTACTATGACTTGCAAACGGCCATGAAAAACATTATCTTTTCCATTGCAAAGCAGCTCTGGCTCGACTCATCCATGAAGTTCTCCCTCCTTGACGTCGGCACGGATCCAATTGAAGTCCTGTTCGGCATGGTGCGCATGTGTGGGGGGCACAATAGTGCTGTTAACTACAAACAAGGCATTGATCGTCTTCGATCTGCCTGCGATATCAACGGTGTATACTCCCGCAACCCAGACCTTCATTGTGGACATCAACGACTCAACTTGACACGCTCAGTGTTGGAATTTATTATTCCGTATTTGGTAGTACTTGATTACCTAATCATAGCTACATCGCAGTTTACTTTCCTTTAGTCTTACTTCAGTGACATACTGAGTATTCTACAGGTATAGTTACATCCT
>JBBPRK010000524.1:0-21499 GCA_038093075.1 Boletus patriciae | reverse complement strand
TCCCGTGGCGACCATGGTTGCTAACCTCGCGAAGCCGACGCCGGAGCGGCCAGCACTCATGGGACACTTCGAAGTCACGACGCTCTTCCATGAGATGGGTCATATTTTCCACGAACTGTTGAGTCGGACACAATATTCGCGATTCCATGGAACAACTGTTGCGCTTGATTTCGCGGAGGCGCCATCACAGATGCTCGAGAATTGGTCGGGTGCGTCGCTATTCTGTGACGTGGTAACTAACTTGGAGTGGGTCGCGTTTCAGGTGCTGGGAGCCCGAAGTGCTGAAGAGGATGTCGAGCCATTACAACACACGAGACCCATTGCCGGACGACCTCATCACCAAGATCATCAAGAGGTTGGCATCCATGTTTCAAATGCATGTATTTCTCGGATAACTCAGCCAGATGTACGCAGTCGCTACGTCAATGTTGGGCTTTTCTACCTGCGCCAGCTCGTCTACGCGACCTTTGATCTCGTGGTACACGACAACAGTTTGGACGCACATACAGACTACACCAGGTTGTGGAACGAAATGAGACAGCAAATTACCCACCTCAAGGGCGGAGACCAGCCTGGCCAAGGTGCCTTTGGGCACATTGCTGGTGAATACGACGTTGGATACTATGGGTATGTTTATGTTGCCCCGGTCGGCACTTCACCCCTTCTCGAGCACATCCTGACTGGCGTCACGGTATGTATAATAGATACACCTACTCGCTCGTATTCGCTGCAGACATGTACGCAACCGTGTTCAAGAAAGCTCCGCTCGATCCCAAGCTGGGCAAATTGTACCGCGAAAAGATCCTCCTTCCCGGTGGGAGCCGGGACGAGATGGATTTGCTCAAGGTGTGATGCATGGCCACCAACTTGAGCACGCGCAGTGCACTGATCGTCCCTGATTTGCGTTAGGACTTTTTGGGACGCGAACCGAACCCAAAGGCGTTTATCAATGAAATTGAGCAGGCCGGACGACGCTCGCGACGATTGGGAGGACCTGTTATGATGCATGTATGATAGCTGCATATCTCCGGGAATGGTTGAAGTTGCCTTTTTCCTTCGATCGCAGAGTGTCATTACGACCGAATGAAGCTGACGGTACACAGCCAAGTCTGTCACGAACCGCGGAAAAAGAGCGTGTCGTAGAGCTGGCCAGCATATGCGTGCCCGCCTAAGATTTGTATACAGTACTAGAAGTAATAGACATGGAGGACAGGAAACCTTTTTTGAGGTATTGTCCCTCGGGTAGGTGTCATGGTCATAAATAGGCGCGTCGAAGTAGAAAACGAGAAAGGTCATCGCAAAAAAATCCAGTCATCAGATTATCTCTCTCAACCTCTTTCCAAGAGACGCTTTCTCCAGCAGTAATCCTTCGTCCCCAGTCTCTTCGAGAGTGGGTATGTGCTGCAGGTCAGCTCAGTACGACAACGACAAGCGAGATCAAAAGAGCGGTCGCGTACCGAAACAAAGTCCAGTCTATCGAGGGGAGTCTGTCAAACGAACACATCAACGAGCGTCCAGGTTGATCGACGACCAAGGCCGATGGGTGATACTTACCATCTTGGTTTTATACCTCAACTTGTAGCCGACGAAGAGCGAGAAAAAGATGGGCAAATTAATGTCTCGTAAAACAGGCAGCCTGAGCACGCATTCGGTTCGGTCGCAAAGGCCCAGACTTACAGGAAGCAATGAACGTGGACGTATCCCAACTCCAGAATACGGATATATTGCTGACGAGGATATAGAAGGAAACCCTGCGAACGTTTTTTATAAGATCCGCTTTCGGATGGATGGCGTACGGCGTACCAGAAAATCGCCCACATGGCGGCGTAAGGCTGCAAAGGTGACCTGTAGAAGCCACGAGGGACGATCCCTTGTCGTCTTAGGCCATAATCTGCATACGCGTTTGTGACAAGATGCTTTGCTGCAAGGGCCTCCCGACTTACAGTAACGCAGGTACGTTATGTTCATGGTCACCCAACTGTGAGATGAGAACATCAATAATCGATAGAACCAATCACCTGGATGCACCCTACCCAATGAATCCACACATGGTGGCTGTACGAATAGGTCAATCATCGATGTACCCTTCGAGCATGGCTTATGCAATGCTCACATAAGCTAACGAACCAGCTGGACACGGACGTCAGTCACAACACTTTTTACGAAGAGGATAGGTCACACTTGAATACTGTTGCTGCTGACTCGGCCACGGTCATGAACGCCAAGAAAGAAAAGAGCCACTATTCAAAGTGATCAATAATCCAAGAGAGTAACAAAAACCTGTCAGAGATTATACATACCGAAGTAATGACTGCAACCCATGGTAGACCACTTTGGGTGCAGGTTGTGAAGATCTTTGGTGCCTTCTTCTGCACTGCAAGCCCATAGAGGATGCGGGATGCAGAGAAGATGAACGTGTTTGCCGCGGAGAAAGCAGATGTAATCAAAACAGCATTGACAATGGAAGGGAGAACTGCGTGGAAAATGAACGTATGAGCAATCAAGTAATGACTGATGTCCTGAGTGTTCAGACCTTTGACCCCTGCCCTTTGAAATGCAATCACAAAGGGAGACTGGCCAGCAGACGTCCCGGGTCTAGAAGATTGTTAAACGGAAGCCGGGCATAGTAAGTAAGTAGTTACTGTAATATATCTGGGTCGTTAGACGGAACGAGCATTCCAATCACTATCACCGAGGCAATCTTGAAACAACGATCAGTCGAAGTAACAATGGGCGATGATGTCTCACGAAGAAGAATACCAGTCTGAATATCACCGTCTTCATTGCCTTGATAATGTTTGTCCTGGGTTGTTGCGCCTCGGCGGCGGCGCTGTGCGTGAAATGGAAGATCCAGTCAATAAAGGGCATCTGAGCAACTCACATGGATATCAACTCGATACCACTGACGGAGAATGCAGCGGGAGTAATAGAAACAAGCAAACCGAGAAATCGACCCGTAGCACCTGGTTCCAGAGCTATGTAGAATGACGTCGGCGATTATACCACAAATGACCAAACTAACTTACCAGAAACCATAGGTCCCGGGTTCCGCCAATACTGTCCAGGTCGTCAGTAAAGTCATTGGCAAAGCTCCGAGTGACTTGCCTCGAAGCCAATTCTGAAGGTGCAAGATGAATAATATGAAGAAAATAGATATGAAGACTCACACTTGGTGATCAGGTCCTCCTCCAAGGCTGATCGCGAGCCCTCCGATTATCTTTCACTTGAATAAATAAAAGAGGACAAAAACCCAATGCGGCAGCTTACCAGACCAACCACAAGCATGACTACAAATCCATTGGATTCAGCAGCACTCTGGAATTCATGCGACACTTACTTTTCAGTGCGGCGAAGAAAATTTCCGCTATGGATAGTGAGCAGGATCGAAGGAGGCGCTTGAATCTAACTCACAATTTCCAAACCATCTAGTGGACACAAAGTGAGGATAGCGTCAAACCAGAAGGGGGACCCGAAACCGACCGGACACCAAATAGGTTAATGACAAGGAGTAACACGATGATTACGGTAATGTAGATTGCAGTGTGGTCCGGCTGATGCACCCGTGAGGTTCACGGCCGGTGCACTGATTTGTGAATAGAGCGGCTCACGTTGGTATCCCAAAACGTGACCATCGAAGAGAACGCAGTGATCTCAAGCGGTATGGCAGTTCCAACAAACTGTGCTCAGACCACTTAGCACGGAATCGAGAAAACGGCTATTAGACTCACGTAGAAATAGTTCTGCATGACATACAAAGGTGAGCAGGAAAAAGACCAAACGATCTTACATACGAACCCATCCGAGCTGTCATCGAGTAAATATTAACGAGATCATCAGGTGCACAATACTGCGCTCACCGCAAAACCGATGGCAGGGTCTAGCCATCTTGCAGCTGCATGAGTTGGCTCAACGCACTGGATTCGACCCCCCGAGATCCAACTTACCATACAGCAATAACGATCCAGATATGGGCGCATATGCTGTCATCTCCCCGACGGATAATATCGTGCTAGATCAAGTTATAGAAAGGAAGTAGGGGGGAGGTAGGCAGAGCGCACGCATAGATGACAGTTGACACATGCATAGAAACTAGGAGCGAGCCCAAAGGACCTGTGAGCGCGAGGATTTGTCCGGTCCGAGGCCGAGGAAGAGGCCCGTGCCAATAGTTCCAGCAAGCTTGTGACCCGCTAAGCTTACATCACCACGCTGGCACAAGAACGACCTACCGCAATCCTGTTCAGGGGGCGGTCAGCGCAGTAACTCGAGACACCGTATCCAACCTATTACATCTGGATATGTTGCTTTCCGAGCTGGCGTTTGATATGGTCGAGATTTTTATTGTACACGAAATCACCAGGCGCTGAAGGTTCGACCAACTTTTCTTGGGACATAGCGATTGCGAGGCGAAAAATAAGAGGGGATAATGGCACTTGTCACAACGCCCATACTGAAGTTTGTGGATTTATGTCTGCGCCTGATGAAATGCCGTAATGAAATTCTTACTATTCTTACCACACCTACCAGTGCATCGCGATCACCGCAGCCAGGAAAAGCTGATCCGGGTACACCGAGTGTGCCTCGTACTCCCGCCTCGCGCGGACTTTTCTGGCACAAGAGCAATGTGTCGTTGACACGCCAGCTACGAGGAATGGTCACAGGACTTCAATATTAGAGTCGCGAGCTCGAGTGAATCCTTTGGAATCTGGATGTGACTTGACGGAGTCGACCCGGTGACTCGGCAAGCTGCGGGAACCGGCGATGTTGCGGAGTTTGAAGTTTCTCAATGGAGTCGCCTCAACTCGATTGTTTTTCACCACAACGACCGAGTCCACAAATTTCATGGTGAGTCAAACTTCCTTGCATGTGGTCGCTCTTTGGAGCCCTTTTCATGTCATTTGATGAACAAACATCACATTCAAGCTCAACAGTCTTATGAACCACTCGTTCAGCTGCTGACTTCATACTTCTGCAATTCTGATCCATCTCTCTCGCACTCATTGAGCATGTATCATATTGACCCCATTACTACAGTCACGTCTGCCCCATCGGGAGGATGAATTCGCCGTTCAAATTGTAGACCTGACTGGTTACTCCAAATAATCTTGACCTCATCGCTTATATAGTCGTTCCGTGTGATCAGCTGTCTAGTGTATTTTAAAAACCCGTCATAGTACAATTTGAGTAAGAGTCCAGTATGATAGTAGCAAGGTATAGAAGCTACAAAGCGGTACCACGCTCAAAGCTGGCCCGAATCTCGGCAGTATATTTGTCGTAATATCTCGCAATCTAAAACCATCAACAGGTCTGGCAAACTGGAAAAGAGAGAATGGCCACACCTTTTTGTTGAACACCCGATTTCGTTCATTGATGTATGTGATGTCGCCCTCGTCTTCGTTCAGTCTCTTGCGCGAGAACTTCGCCTTCTTGTCAATGCTGTAGGGAGCAGGGTAAGAAGTCGACATCAAGCACAGACAAAAATCCACTTGCTCTCGGTTGATTTTACCAACCACACGGTCGATGGCATCTTCAGTAGGCTTGTTGTCCGCGTAGAGTAGTGTGTTGGCATCTCTATAGAAGTTGTCCGCGTAGAGTAGTGTGTTGGCATCTCTATAGAAGTTGTCCGCGGCCATCCGTTGGTCGGTTGTTGGGACCAGCTTCGAACCCTCACTGTCAGCTCATCTCACGTCAAATCGCGCGGCAACAAACCTGGCTCCCCGTGATATCCAAGGAAATCAGAGCAGATGATCCGCCTGACGGAGTTGAACTCCCTGATTTTGAAAGCGTGCCAGCAACCAAACCCAAAGCCTGCTCTTTTTGCCGATTGTAAGCCTCCAGGTCAGGGTTGAGCAAATCCAGATCTTTCTTATATCGTCTTCGTGCAGCATGTGCGTCATCTTCGGTCCCAAGTCAGCCGTATGCATAGAATGGGGTTGAAGACACACCATGAAATTCGTAGTCTGCTCTCCGAGCTTTCCGCGCCAGCTTCTTCTCCCAGTTCTCATTGTCTTCTATAGTCCACTCCCAGTTCTTTGAGCGTTCGACGTCCTCCCCTTTGGCCTCAGCCTCTGCTTGTGTCCGCAACACCTCTGCCAACTTCTTTTGTCGTTCAAGCCGTGCGGCATCCCGCGCTGTGATTTTGGCCCTTGCAGCCTCTTCGACGAGTGATTGCCTATTTGCTCTCGTGGACGTCCGCTAGTGAAGGAAGGAAGGATGAACACTGTACCGAGTGCGGCAAGTAAGAAACTTACCATCCTAGCCCGGAGTTGGTCCAACCTTGCTTTGCGTTCCTCCATGGTCATATTAGTCTCCGCCGAACCGTCGGCTTCGTTTTCCGCTGGCTCCTCGGCACCTTTCGGTGAGACGACTGGTTTATCATCTTCGGGCGATGTCGAGGAGGGTAGCTCTTGGGCAGACATGGCTGTGATGCAAGTTGGGTGAGGAATGCTATGTCTTCGTTGTGGGTCATTATGTAAGCGTATTACTGTCCCTAAACTCCCGAGTCGGTCGAGGCAGCAGCGACTGCAGAATGAATTCAAGACAGTGCGAGAACGGGTCCCTCGTCACCATAGATAGGGTCCTTGGTGAACCATCCCATGTCCTTGATCCTGTCGATCTTATTTCGTTCATCTTCCCCTCCATAACACATGTCCCAGCTCTTTCCTTTTGGATAACTCCCCACCATCAGAAAACCCCCGTCTAGGTCTTCCAACAACCTATGGGCGACACCGGCTGGGATGATGACGACGTCCCCCTTTTTGATTTCAGTGACGACCCTCCCCGGGTTATCCTCGCCACCGAAGCACAGGTTAGCGCGACCGGCGGCGATGCACAATACCTCGTGTGTGGTACTGTGGAAATGACTGGTGCTGTACATGGTGTAACGCCAGTGTGGGACTACGACACCGAGCGACTGAAGGTGTGATTCGATCGCGGATGCGGATGTCGACTGTGGGAAGCAGGCGTGATAGATGAGGAGGGGGTGGTTTTGAATGGAGGTGTTTGGGGTGAGGTCGAATCTTGGAATGTAGTGCCTCGACACTCGCAGCGAGCTCAACGGCGTCACGGTCATCTTCGTCGTCGTCGCGACCGCGGTCAAGTCGCGTGACGTCACCGCCTTCGACAATGAGTAGCCGAAGCTCCGAGATAACCCGATCACACGCAAATATTGCGCCAGTACTTTGCCGCATAAATCATCCCATACCCGCTTAGTTTCTTTATATCCTTGCATTCACGGTCACACACACTTCTCTTTGTCCCCCACGATGAGTCTGCTACGGTCTGGTGTTCGATTCACGTCTTATCCGACCCATGTCGCACCGAGCGTGCGCATGTTTAGCTCCTCGGCCTCAAGGAGTAAGCAGCGTCTCCTCATTCTTGGTTCGGGGTGGGGCGGATATGAGGTTCTCAGAGGTATCGACAAGAAACGGTGGAGTGCGTCCATTCACATCACTCTACCCATATTCGAGCTCACACCTGGTCCGCTGAAGACGTCACGGTCATTTCCCCCACTAATGCCTTCAATTTTACACCATTATTGGCGAGTTGTGCCGTCGGAACACTCGAGTTTCGTTGCGCTGTCGAACCGGTGAGTGTTCCGGTCATCGGTGATTTGATCGGAAGACCGATCGTCTTTCCTTTGATAGGTCAGAAGGTACTCTCCCCAAGTGGTATGGGTCACCTTTTCATCTTTTCCCCGTATGATTGACCTTGCTGTAATTCGCCTAGACTGCTTACCAGGCTTGGTGTGATGCCATAGGCAAGTCACAATCTTTACTCGCCAGTCCACTGAATTAACCCCTATTAGACTTCAAGCAGAAAGTCCTGACATGTGTGCGTACACAGCCTACGAAACCAAAAGCGCACAGTGTTAATTGAATTGATCCTTAGATGCCGGCAACACCCCCTCTGTCATTTGAAAAGTCCACTGTACCGCCAGTCGAGGGTTCCACAACCGAGACACATTTTCCCGGGACAGGCACTTCTTTCACAGTGCGGTATGATAAACTTGTCATTGCTGTTGGGGCATATTCGCAGAGTGCGTGAAGTATGTCAAGTTTGTGCGCGTGACTCATCGTCACCACAGCTTTCAATGTTCCTGGAGTCAAGGAATATGCACACTTTCTAAAAGATGTCCGGGACGCTCGGGCGATCAGGACCCGTATCCTCGAATGTAAGTGCATGTAGGTTCCATCAATACAGCATCCCTCAAATTTCACGTAGGTTTTGAGCAAGCCAACCAACCGGTTCTCTCGGACATCCAAAGGCGAAATCTGCTCAACTTCTGCATCGTGGGCGAGTAGCGATCTTATTACTTTTGTCTGACAAAAGTTTTTGAACACGTGTCAATCGGTCCAGGCGGCGGTCCCACTGGGGTCGAATTTTCAGCCGAGCTACACGATCTCCTTCACACTGACGTGGAACGACACTACCCTTCACTTGCTCGATTGGCCAAGATTACACTGTACGACGTGGCACCAAACATCCTTGGAGGCTTCGATAGGTCACTTGCCACGTAAGCTGTGCACAATTGTCGCGAAATAGATTGATCCTGAGTTTGGTACGATAGCTATGCCGAAGAGAAATTCCGCAGAGATGGAATCAGTATCAAAACTAGACATCACGTTGAACGTGTTGAGAAGGTAAAAGCGCCTTTCGACTTATATGGATCCTTCTCCTTACGCACTTGCTACAGGATAGGATGTATGTGAAGGAACAAGGGGAAGGTTCCGTCACAACCCCTATTGATATTCCTGTACCACTAAGACGGCTCCGCAGTCCCATTTGGTCTCCTTGTTTGGAGCACGGGGTTGGCCCCCAACCCCCTGATTCAGTCTATCGATTACATTGCGAAGCATGAGAGATCGCAGAGGTATGAGTGTCAGGTTACGTCCATGGGGTGCTCCAGACTGACCCCACATCCGGAAAGTCTCCTGACTGACGATAACTTGAACGTCATCACGAAAGACGGTCAGATCGATCCAGACGTGTGGGCCATTGGGGACGCCGCGATTACCAAGACTGCAGTGCTCCCCGCGACAGCTCAAGGTCGGCACCCTTACCCTTAATGCGCCCATGGGTTGTGGGTTACGATCTTACTAATTCCCCATGACTAGTTGCCAATCAAAAGGGCAAGTATATGGCGAAAAAGCTGAACAAAATCGTCAAAGATCAAGAGCATACGAAACCGTTTGAATTTCATAATCAGGGTAGCCTGGCGTATTTGGGTGATTGGTGCGTCGTTATCGTTATCAAGTCATACCGAACCCTTTTTCTAGCAACCCTTCTGATGACATTGCTACAGGAAAGCCATCTATGATCGCTCCACCGCCGAGACCGGTATCAAAACGAAGGAGTCAGGCCGGCTAGCGTGGCTCCTATGGCGGTCCGCATACTTCACCATGACGCTCAGCGTTCGGAACAAGCACGTGGGCGATAGATATGATATCTCCACGCGGCTGTTCACTAACCCCCTTTAACCTTTCCTCAGGATTCTAGTGCCGACATACTGGTGAGTCGTCTCGGTGTTTGCCTTGCCCGACCATCGGATCTCAATCCTGTTTGCCCTTTACAGGTTCTTGAACTGTGCGTGTTTGCATTTCCGTTGTCCCCGGCGCGATCGTGACTGATGATCTTGTAGGGATCTTTGGCCGAGACCTGACCCGTTTCTAATTCCTCTGGACGACATATCATATATCGCGATCCATGCACGTGCAGGGTCCGCATATGCCGGACCCCGACAGCTGGAGATAACATAACCTGCGCAGCCGACTGCCATCACACCACCACTCGCACGAACATAGAGTTACCATAGGGTCCTTTTGATTTAACTATCGACTTCAGTGATATAACGTCCGTCAAACTATTCGAGTTACTAGTACAAGTAATGCTATCCATATCATACTATCGCAGTATAGGAATGGGGTATATTTTCAATCAAAAAAAGCTCAACACTGAGATCAAAACGTGGTGAACGCAACGAGGGTCAAGTTAAACGTGTCAGAGAATCGTAACTTTGCGACGGATCTTGCGCTTCGTTTCCGGAGGCGGATTCGCTGGGGTGAGTGAAGATTTAGGTATAGGAGACGCTGTCGTGCAAAACGTCAAGATCCAACGCAACGCAATCGAACGAGCAACAACAAGGGAGACCACGCACATGGCAATGGCGATGTCGATTCGGCACCAACGCCGGTGACCAACTCCTTTATGAAACCCATGTTGTTACCCATGACTTCGGGCGAGATCCCATAGCCTTGTAGATCAGAAATCAGGGCGCCCCATGCGGGTTCGATGTTCTTGGATGACTCGATGATGCCTCGCGTGTTGACGCCGACGTGGGAGACGTGCACGAACGAGTGCGGGGCGGGGCCGGAGATGATGTTTGCCTTGACGGGCTTGGTCGGCAACGCCGGCGTCTTGGTCTTTTCCTTTTTCGCCGAGTTGGTGCGGAAGGGTCGAAAGACGGCTGTAATGAAGAGGGAAGGGGTTCCAGTCGTTCCGTCGTGGGAAACACGTTATCGCGTGAACAAGGGAAAAGAACGTACAGTGACGTCGCGTTCGGTCGACGACTTTTTTGAAAAAGACGGCCGCTTCGCCGTCGTCGTCGAAGCAGAAACCAAACATCCGAGTCTGGGAAGGCGCGACCGCGTGTTTTCAGTCAACGTCAAGCCCTGCCCTGCGCGCGCGCGTCATACAGTAACGAGAACGTACCGTTCCGGAAAAGTAGTGGAAAAAGGGCTTGTCCTTGTTGTACTCGAACACCTCCGGGACGGAGAACATCCAGACGACTCTGTCTGTCTTGATGTCGACGAGGCGGAACCAGTACTTTTCCTTCAACCGGAGACCGTGTGCGCCCGTACCACGGTCTGGAGGAGGAACTCCAGGAGGGAGTCCGTCGCGATCGCGTCCGAAGACGAGGATGCCTCTGAGGTTCGAGTAGGTCCAGTTCAAGTGCGCGTCGATGAACGGCGCATAATACACTCGGACCGCAGCGGTTGCGATCACCTTCTGCGTGCTGGGCTCGAGAACGGATGAGAGGTAGGGGTGGCGCTGCTTATCTTCTGCAGTGAAGAACGTGGTTGCGGGATTATGCATAAGAGAGTGAGGGAGAGATGCGAGACGAGGATACAGTGGAAGATGAACGAGAGTGATGGAAACAATAGAGACCCTAGGAGGCGAATGACTAGCGAGCTTATATACTGACTGATTTGCGGATGGGTGTCCTGTGAGCCTACGTGGGTGGAAGAAAGCGGCATCGTGGTCACCGCATGGTATCATCTTGAACTGTGGCGCGAAACCGCCCCGAAATGGATGGGTGCCAAGGTATGGTCAAGGGCACGCAGCCGCTGCTGATTCGTGGCCGTAGCGTGACCTGGCGGCCACGCCCCCCTGAAACCTCACAGGAAAGGTCCCAACAAGTTCTGAATGGCTGGAGTCCGAAGGCATCTATTCGTATCTCCACAGCCTGCAGAACTCGGCCTGAGAAAACCAGATGGATCTTTGGATAAGTGTTCAAATGAGGGAAATTTTGACACAAACTCAACCCAGTTTGGGGCGCTAGGTCCGTGCATGAATGCACCTAGGGATGGCTAGGCGATACCGACCGACCGTTGCCATGTCGAAGAGATGCCGGGATGGTAAGTGCGCGATTCGAGTCAGCGATCGAGTCCCCGAGCCCAGAACGGGTTGGTTCTTGCAGCGTGTTCGACCCCATACGTAAACCTTCTTCAACACGTGCACATCCGGAAGTGAACTTCGTTCGGGCAGAGGTGTTTGTGAGTCCATGGACGCCGCCGCTACAACACGAGACTCATCCCAGTTCGTCTCATCGCTCACTCAACTCGATTCTGGCTTCATTTATGACCGGTTTGCTCCGAAATCAATAACTATTCCCAGAGGGACAGCTAAGCAGGGTGTAAGATATCGAACGGGGATCCAGTTCAGAATTCATGTCGTTGCCAGTGACAACGGAGAACGTACCTTGAAAAGGTGTATGCCCGAGTGAGAGTTAGGTTCCATTCTGAGGTGACGCTCGTACCGAGGCCAATACCGCGGCGAACAGGCAGTAGTCGGCCACTCCGCATCATGCGAATCCCCGACCAGTCTGTGCTTAATCGCCGTCGTGCGTGGTCAATAAAACTTGTCCGTCAACTCTAAGAATGCCACATGACAAGTTTGAGGCTCTGACGGGCCGCTCATCCAGGGCACACACAAGTCGGAAAGCAGGTGAGAATCCGGCCTAGGCCAACTCATCGAAATTTGAATAGGTCACGGGTGTTCGCTGAACGTTGCGTCACACTAAGTGCCTGGAGTGCGACCTGATCCACATGAACGCGGTTTAATTATAAAAATATCCAAGTGACGCAGCGATCGAAAGGCCTTGACACTTGCTCATATTAAATGAACTAGAAAGGTTTCACTCGCGCCTCAGTGACGTGGACAAGAACAATTCGTGTACAGACCTGATTGTTTCCCGAGAGACGCCCCGCAGCATCCTTGTGTTTGTACTTGCTATTGATGCAGAGCGATCCGCACCCAATCACCGCAGTATTGAGATGATTCCTACAAGATACTAGAAATGGCCAACGGATTCCTAAGATGGTCGATATCTGGGGTGAAGGGACGCGCGAAGTCGCCAGCCCCATAGCTATCCGCAGTTCCTTCTCGCTGCAGAAGACGGACGACCGCCCTTAGCGTGACCATCAGAACCCATGGGTTATCCATAGGGGTGGAACCGACGCCACTTCCAGCGGGTTGGAGAATCCCAGTCAGCGACCGAGGAACCCGAAAACGATTCTGCCTTGATGAGGTGAAATTACATCACAAAACCGGCCTTGGAATGGTCATCCATAAAGACCAAACGGGCACCCTTCAGTATGCGAATCTTGCGATCGTTGGCGCCTGATCGGCCTGGAACCTCCGCATTAGCCGGCTCGTACCGATACGCATCCAGGATGTTGCGCAGAGAGAAAGAGTATGCTACGTCGTGAAAAACTTTGATGTAGTCTATACGTTCTAGCTGGACGCTGCAGATGTCCGCCGTGAATTCATCCGAGGACCCCGCAGAATGCTTCGACGAGTGGTGGTGGTAATAGGGGCGATTACTTTCCCAAAGTGGCTCAGAAATGCTGTCCTTTGTCGAGAACGTTTCCGCAGAAGCAGCATGGATAGATAACGACAGCGGCCCTAAACGTTTGGCTTGCTGGACTGATCCCAGAAAGGTCCAAAGGTGCTGTAAAGAGTCGGGAGTCCACGTTATCGTACAGGGCTGAACCGCGGGCACATGCAAGCATGGACTCGGGGAGCGCGAGGCGACCTGTGTTTCCTCCAAAATTACCGCCGCGGAGGCACCATCCCACGGCAAACTGCCGCGCACAGGAATAAGCCATGCAACCCTCCTAAACCTGGCATTTAATAGCAGGTCAACTGTGGCCGCATCATATGGAGCGATGGGTAGCGGCAATGTCTTTTGGTAAGGTGGAATTTTGCTGGTATCAACGGGCCGAAATTTGCCTGCGGGAGCTGGTATGAAATGTGGCTAAAACCCGATGAGTCACATTGACCGGACTTGGATGGTATGCACAAACCAGTGGTATTAAATCCAGGATACTAGAGGTTTCAAGTCGAGGACGTTTAGCTGGTTCGTTCACGCTCAAGCCATCATCCTGCATGCGTTTTCCGCGGCTAGATGCCTCAACCTCTCCAAATCTTGAATACATCAGCGAGGTTTGGAAGTCGGTACTTTCAAACTCTTGGAGGTCCTGTAGCCGGAAATGATCAAGGTGATCCGCATGAGATGGTTGACCCCACTCCGGAATGCTTATAGACCTTATCCCAGTTGTCAAAGGCGGGGCACTGAAGCGGTATTGGTAGAGTCTGTCGCGACGCAATGCTGCGTCTCTTTTAGTTTGCAGAACGGGAGCTATCTGACGCGATACGTACTAAACGCGGAAGAATCTATGGTCGATTGTGGTGTCACCCACCGATTAGTACTTGAGCAAGCAAACGAAAGGTCGCGCCCTTCTTCCAACCGTAGGGCAGTCCTTGAGGGCGAGGCACCCCCAGCTGCGACGAAGTGGTGAACCGCTATTTTGAAGTTCATATCCGCTGGATCGTTGTGGGCTTTTGAAGTTGGAAACGTTTCCGTTTCATTGGCACTTGAATGAGACGCACTTGAATGAGCATCCACACCAGCATTGCCCAGTTTGGCTTTCAACCCCCTTTCGGGGGGGTCTCCCACCACATTAAGTCAGCAGCTGTGGAGACCAAGCTGACGATTTCGTTTCTCCGTGGGTGAGAACGGGATATTATGATGTGCTTGATTCCAAACCACCACCCCCATTCCTTTGTCGCATCAGACAATTGCGCCACAAAACCATTATTAACATGGCACAAAGTCAACACCGCAACATCGTTATCATCGGTGGTGGAATAATAGGTTGTACCACCGCTTATTATCTCTCTAGACACCGCTCGTATTCTCCCTCAACTACCAGCATTACCGTGTTGGAGGCATCGGCCCACGGTGTTGCCCAGGGGGCCTCTGGAAAGGCCGGCGGACTCGTCGCTAAATGGGCATATCCGCGTGAACTCGTCAACATTTCTTTCCCCGAGCACGTCAAGCTGGCAAATGAACACAACGGGAAAGAAAGATGGGGCTGGCGGTTTGTTAGCTGCGGCAGTTGGGAGGGACGGGGCGAAGATCTAACCCACGACGTCGGCACTGAGGTCGGAGCGGGCGGGAGGCGGAAGAGCTTGGAAAAGAAGGCCGGACTCGAGACCTCACCTGAGACCTCTTCGCGAAGGGGTCCATCAGGTCATCCTGATGACCTGAACTGGGTGAAGGAGCACCTCACCGAGTCCTTCAGTCCGATGTCTGCCCCTGACGGTACTGCGCAGGTACACCCACATCTCTTCACCACGAGTATGATGGACCTTGCTGTGGAAAGGGGGGCGACTCTACTCAGAGGGAGTGCAACTGCGATCGAACGAGAAAATGGCCATGTCACTGGCGTCCGCTACAATGACCCGAGTGATGACTCTTCGAAGGTCATCCTCGCCACCCGCGTCATCTTGTCGGCTGGGGCATGGTCGCCATCGATCGAACCCTCTTTGCCCATCTCCGCGACCCGTGCCCACAGCGTCATCGTTCGTCCGAACCCGGACGTGACGATAGCACCTTATGTTCTCTTTACTGAAATAATCCTTCCGCAAGGAGGCTTGGCAACCCCAGAAATTTACGCCCGCCCTGATAATGAAATCTATGCATGTGGACCCGGAGACGACTCACCGCTCCCTACGAATGTGGATGATGTTGAAGTGGATCAGGCTGCATGCCAAAACGTTTGGGAGCATGTCGCAAGTATCTCCAAGGAATTCAGAGAGGCGACATTGGAGAAACGCCAGGCTTGTTTTCTGCCAGTGGTTCGCACTAATGGCGGAGGGCCAATTATCGGGGAAGCACGGAAAATCGCAAAGGGGGTGTATATTGCAACTGGGCACACTTGCTGGGTCAGTCGCTCTTGGACTGTAAACTCACTAAATATTCTAACCCAAGGGTAGGGTATTTGCAATGCTCCGGGAACCGCTAAGGTGGTCACTGAGCTGGTCATGGATGGGAGGATTAGATCAGAGAATATCAATATCACAAGTCTCGAGCCATCACGTTTCTTGTAGAATCCATATGATGTGTCGTGCTACCATTGGTTCAGAGAGAACGACCAGTAGCGGTTCAGGCAGTTCGGGTCCGAATCGGAAGCAAATGTCGCGTTTGAAAGTAAGTTCACGGTAGGTAACGAACGCGGCAACGGATACCAGTTTCAAGTTGCGGAAGTAGATCGCCAAGTCACATCATGAGACTGGTTTAGTTGATTGTTCCTGGATCCCAGATCTCGGCAGTGGACCCACAGCATAACTTAACGGATCGGGCGGGTAGTCGTAAGTATGCCTCGTAAAGGGCAAGATAAAGTCCCACTGCCCACTTTCTTCCTTTTCCCGGTCGTCCGTGGTTCACTATAGAACCCTACGTTGCCTAATTCACGTTGCTGCATCGTGGTCCTCTTTCCAGGGCCACATTGTCATACGCATCCGCCCCGTGGCTGTCGGGGCATCATCGTTGGCAGACCTAAAAACCGCGCGTTCAAATCTTTTACGATCCTTCCTCACGCACTCTTTTGACACTCCCTCACTCGTTCATGGTCACGGTCGTATCGTTTGCTGTTTAGACTGACTGTCGGGGCCCATCCAAGTCTTCACGTTCCCATTGCGCCTTAGGACATACGCTCATTCCTCACGATCGGTAAGTGCATCTCCGTTTCTAGGCTAGTCCCGACATTTCCCGCCCTTCCACTTTACGACAAATCCACATTTCAAACTCGCAGGTTGATCTCGGAAATGAAGTTTCTGATTGATGACTGTGTCTCTAGTTTCAGCTAGTGTTATAATTTCAGCTTCCTTCCGGACACATCCTGCGACGTCGGGACAGACACTCTCTTCAATCTCAGGGATGAAGCAGTCTCGCTTACTTCCTCTACGGAACCTGGTACTGACGAAGGATGATCATCTCGAGTAAGTATCTCTCCTAGCCTTTTATCACCTTTCGTTGACATCAAAAAGTCGCCTCTATCATAGAATGAACGTTGAAAAGACGGCACTTCAGCCAGGTGCTTCTATCCCCTCCACCGTCGATTTGCGTGTCCGTAAGGATGCCCACATGCCATCGCATATCCTGGCTGTCTTTGATATTCCGCCGAGCGAATGGGAACCCTCATACTCCCCAATCCTGGTCCCAATTCGCGCTGACTTGCACGTACGGGACTTTCGCACGAGTATCATACCGCAAAGCCCGCCGGGAACCCCATACCCGATTCCGCATGTCTCTACGAGCTCTGGCGACCGATTCGTCACCCTTCCTGTCGTCCCCCTCCACGTCCCTCACGCCCCCTCGATACCGCTATTGTTCCTCTTCGCCCTTGGCCTCGAACCACGCTCGCAACTGCTTTGCTGCCGCTTGCTCCCATCGGAAGTGATTAGTGAATTTCCTGCCCTTCCTGCCATGGCCCAATTAATGGGAAACCGGTGCAGCGATAGGCAGCTCACCGATTACATCGTGTTTAATCAGGGCCTGTGGAAAAATATCTTGTTTCTCGGTCCACGAGATGCAGGGTTCGTCGGCGTCGCACGAACAGCGTGGAATGTTACCGTGGAGGCCCGGCGCAACCGACAACGCGCCGCAGCAGCAGGAATGTCGACGGACGTCAGGAGCAGACGCCCAAGTCCCGTCCCGCCGAATATATGACGTTATTAGCACCTCATTTCTGACGCGCTGCTTCATCGCACCCCATCACGCTCTTTTCATTCACCCTAAAATGGCATTCATACGACATCCCCATCCGGACGAGGATCATGACTCGAAACTACCCTTACAAGTATCTTACGATCGAACTCCGTTCTCCTAATTACTCGCTCGCTCTAGGCTACTACCTTCCGGTCTTTTTCGTACTTACTGCAGTCCCAAGTTATTGGTAGTAGATACACTAATACACCATCCTTGTTTGCACTCATCGGACGTACTACGGTGAGCGCTCGGCTCGAAATTCGGCTTGACAGCATCCATCCCTGCCGCGATCATTACATCTTTTAGCCTCAAGGAGTGAAGCACCTGTCTGGCCGACCGGCTGGTAACTCCAACCCACCACCCTTGTCCATTTTTGAAGAAAAAAAAAGATATCTAGCTTTATGTAGCTTCATTTCCGGTGTTCGGGATGCCATCATCCTCCGAGAGCTTGCCAAAAGCAGTCGAACAGGAACGGCCGAAACTCTAGCAGCTCCAACTTGACAGGAAGTCCGCAACTCTCTCGCCATTGGCCCCGGTGAGGCATTTCTACGCGATCCCAAAACGTGTCTTGCAGCATGCCGCCCTCCGAACGGGGACGGGGAAAAGGTATCAGCTGGGTGTATCCCCCCTGCGGATCAGTGGCGGCATGGAGGGTCACGACGGATACGCGGCTTGAAATACGACTGTAACATGTTGACAATCCGTACCAACCGGAAAGGCGCGGTCTGGTGACCAAGCCCGGGATCCGCTGGCACGAGGTCAAACCCGTTACCTCATAGACACCATTCCACTCCGAGGGTCCTCCTCGGCTGATCACTCCGATCGGTGATCGAGTGGCTCGGCGGCCCGGCTCTTGTTCGGTAGCAGGTTAGCGTTCCGTCAGACTCACCGAGTCGACAGGCCTGTCGACTTTTTGGCAGAAAAGGGAGCTGCCCAGAAATGTGGCTCGAACAGGGCAAGATATGCCATTTATCCGCGCTCCTCGGTACCCACAGTACACAGTGACGTGTCTTGAATTTCAAGTTATCGTCGAGTCACATATCACATATGTATCAATATGTATCTGTACGTCTTTTGATTCGTGTTGTCAGTGACTCGAAATGAAGGTCATTCCTGAATATGACCGCGGAGTCTACCGTGACGCAGGGTACAGCGCCAAACCGCGGGTCTCCAACACTGGATGTGACTGGCGCAATAACATACAATAAATCAAACACAATACCAAGTAGTTATACTAAACCTGGGTCGAGGTCCGATAAGACGACCAGGAAAAATATTATCTGACCATACATAGAGCTAACAAAGTGTCAAGGTATCGCAAGACGGCAAGAGAAAAAAACGGTCTAATCGACGTCCATCCGTCCCTCACCAGCAGCCGCGCGGCTTTTCCTCCGTGCATACTCGCTCTGACGAACCCGCTTCTTGGCGCTCATCAGCATGTCTCCGCCTCGAGCGCCACCATACGACTGCCTCGCGACTCCAGCACCCATGCTAGAACGCACCTTGCCGCCTGCCCTCTCGGTCCCAGCACTCGCACTCGAGCCAGCACCTGCTGCTCTCTGCTCAGCCAGCTTCGCAATAACCTTGGAACGCGAAATTCGTGGTCTCCGGCCAGGCAGAACCTTTGCTTTCGGTGGGACAGGCGGCTTCACCGGCGACGAGGATTTTTGGCGAACAATGGTTGTCGCTGCGGTGGTCAACGACATGGGAGGACGTGCCGATGGTGGACTGAGAGGTTGACTGAATATCTTTGCAGGACGAGGGGAGTGGGCTGCACGTCGTGGACTATTTGTGATCTGCTCCAAGGTAGCATTGGGCTGAGGCGACATCGCCGACCGTTGCTTGGAACTCATACTCCCTTTGGTAAAAATCGAATTCTCGTTATGTGACGCGGTAGAAACCGGAATGCGAGAGTGGCTATTTGTCTTGGCGAGCGAGCTAGCGGTGGGTGCCATGAGCGTCGACGAGGTCCTCAACCTAGGAATAGCAGCCGCAGGCTTCTGAAGGTTGGTTGCGATGCTAGACTTTGCTCCCATCGAGGGAACGCGACTATCGTTCGCTGAGAGTCCAATTTTCCTGCCCAAGGACGAGAAACCAACGAGGGAAGTACCTCTATTGTTGGACTGACCATAGCCGGCTACTGTCAATGACCTTGGGTTCGCAGCAGTTGATGAACTACTAGGTGGATTAAGTGAAGGGGTAGGTGATTTCCAAATGCGAGTAAACGTGGCGGTTCCCCCTTCACCGGAAATTACCGGTGCGGCCAGGGTAGAACGGCCAGGGACATTGGGTTGTACCGATGTGTTACTTCCGCCAGAAGGTATGCGCTTCGTTTGAGAGCTGAGAGGTGGCGCACCAGAAGAACCAGGGATCACGGCTGATTTCTTCGCTTCCGTGGATTTAGGCAGTGTTTTCGTCTCCTCTTTGGTTTGAGCGGGTTTTGAAACGGGTACGTTTGGTGGAGCCTTGGATCCAGCACCTCGGTTCCACACATTCTGAACAAGTGATTTAGCAGAAGCAAAGAAACCGGACCGCGGGGGTTTCGCTTTTGCTATCGAATCGGATCATTAGCCAGCCATTGGCGAATGAAAGGGACGCTCACCGGGAGGTGCACGTCCGAGGCTTGGTCGCCCCATGCTGCTCCGGCGTTTGGCTTTGTTATGCTCGAGCTTCCGACGAATTGCCTCCCTCTCCTTCTGTTTCTGAGCTTCATTCACGGGATCAGGTGGTGGAGCTAATGAGGTTCTCTCAGGCTGTGCCGGGGCATCTGGTTCCTCTCGTTCGACACGAGGTCGCTTCGACATCCGCCTATCTGCGACCTCGTCATCTTCATCACCCTCCTCCCCAAAGCCGCCAGGAAGGGTCTTTACAGAGGCACCGCTAGCAATCCTGGATCCGTTAGGACGGTGACGCGCCGGCGGTACCCTCGGTTGCCTTTCCTTCACAACCAAGCTTGATTTCCTCTTCTTTGACAGAATAGGTTGGGGAGCGGTACTTTGAGCACCGCGCTTCGCCGCATAATGCGAGGTTATTGAATCCATCTTATCAAACTCTTTCTGATGAATCTTCTCGAATATGTCGCCGGCACGAAGGGGAGCGTTGCCCTCTTGCCTCTCAACCGATTCTTCGGCGGTAGTACGGGGATTGTTCAAGACATTAGCGTCAACAGCCTCTACGCCTTCTTCTGCAAGTCTCTTGTTCATCTCGTCCAACACGGACTGAGCGGCTGAGCGGAATTGAAGGTTCGACGCGTTATGCTGAGGAAGCGGTGAACCGAACACGAACGGCTCGGATCTGGGAATGCCTAGCCTCGAGCGGGTTGAGGCTTTCTGTGGCTTCGGAACAGGTGAGAAGATGTCAACGGGCTCGGCAGAAGGTTTCTCGGTGGACTTGGGAGTTGCGCCCGTGTTAAACCGTGCACTGGAGTCAGCCATCTCTGGCGTGGGTTCGCGGATGGACGGAACCGCTAGCCCGCCAGGCATATCTACGTCTATATCCATATCCGAGTTATCGTACCGAGGGGATTGCTTGATCAAATCACCAAACCCTTGAAAGGTTGGGACAGTGGGGTACAAGGATTCTCGTGTAACACCGCCTGGGGAGAAAGGCCATACAGGAACTGAAGAGGATTCGGCGCCTCCCGGCGTGGCAGGGACAAGGTCGAACGAAGTGGCGAATGGCTTGAGTTTGGGTGGAGACAGCAAGGGTTCCGAAGGTGTGGTGGTATTTGAAACGAGACGGATGGTGGTCGTAGCTGGTGCCTGGGAGAGACTAAGCCGCGCGGCTGAAGGTGCGGGAAGGCCCTGAAGATTCGACTGCCCAGGGATTGGTTCTGCTGGTGGCTCCTCAGGACCACCATTTGGATCAGAAGTCGGGAGGGTGGAGGTCGATTGGGCAACCTCCGTACTAGAGAGACTAGATGATGAGGATGTAGTGTCGTTGGTTTTGGACGTATTGCGTTTGAGTCCCAAAGAGGTCGCTATAGCTCTGAGAGACGATGTGACAGAAGCTGACGGAAATGATGAGAAATGACTCTCTTCATCGAGAACGATGTTGCGCGCTGGACTGACCTTTGGATGTAGTCGTGCCAAACTCGTCCACTTGACGGTCAGAGGCACCTCGGTTACTCCTGAGTGTCTCTTCGTCCACTTCTGCTATGGTGTCCAT
>JBBPRK010000523.1:0-21549 GCA_038093075.1 Boletus patriciae | reverse complement strand
TCCACTACACTTTCCACTACACTTTTTGTACACTTTTTAGTACGCTTTTGCTACACTTTTCACTACACTTTTAGTATGCTTCTGGTACACTTTTGGATACACTTTCTATTACACTTTCCACTACACTTTCCACTACACTTTTGGTACACTTTTTGATACACTTTCTGGCACACTTTTGGTACACTTTTAATACACTTTCTGGTATACTTTTGGTACACTTTGCCCTACACTTTTACTACACTGGTACAATTTGTGTATGGGCCGGTAGCAGAAGTGTGTATGTTGGCCGGTTGTTGTCATTGGCTGGACCCAGAAGTACAAGCAAATGTACATCTGGGTAGACTCAGAAGTGCAATGATTTTTAACTGAAGGGTCTGGTCATGTGCCAATCCCAACCCCTCCTGCCTGTCAGTCTTAGCGATATTCCTTATGAAACATTGGTCAAGCTTTATTCTGGTCGTTGTGAAGATGTTTACTCTCCAAAATCCTCACAACATGGATTCACTAATGGGGTATTTTGGCACCTTATTCCCGCATCTGCTTTTTATGGTTTATCCACATCTCATACCTCCAAAGGCGGGTCCCGTTGAACCAGCGCCGAGGCAAACAAGAGGAACAGACGCATGAGGGAGAGTCCAGGGTGGCCGAGTTGGATAGATATCGGCCACAGAGTTATGGGTAATTGTATGACATTGCCAAACTCCAGAGACAGCAAGAAGCAGTTAGGGATAGGCAAGTAAACAAAATGACTTGGAGAGTAATAGCTTTTGCGATTTGATTGGTCAGGTGAGTTGCCAGGCTTGGAGTGCTAGAGCATCTTTCCCAATCTATCTCGTCCTGCGTATTCTTGCTGTGCTTTAGTCAACGCTCACACCCAATATCTCAAAAGTGGCGCTACTTATTATATTAGTGGATTCTAATGAGAACATGCAAGATTCTGTGTAGTTGCTCACAGAGCTTGTGTGAAAACGGAGCAAGCTATGAACGCACGGAGAGTATATGTGCTGTGGAATCCGTTGATCACGTGTTACTCACTGGTCCCAACTGACTTCATCCTCAATATCTGTCACACCAATAAGTCAAAGGTATGCACACTGTTTATTAATACATCAACACCACACAGACTGTCCCTATCCAAGAATCCAAGCAAGGTATTTTGCCGGGTTCCGCATCCTGATTAATGCCCAAGTTCAAGGCAGGCCTTACTCTACATGGGCATTCGGCCCCAATCAATGTTCTTAAATTTTCACCTAATGGAAAACAACTAGCGAGTGGAGGTAAATTCTTTCTTGCAAGGATAGGGTCTGTTGTACCGAGCGATGTTGTAGCAGATGATGGCTATATCAGAATCTGGAGCATCCAGACAGGGAAGATTGAGCAGATCATCCTGGCATACCAAGGCCCTATCACTGCTCTCCAATTGGTACAACAATCAAATTCGCTGGGCATGATCTCGGCAGGTGCGGATGGCACCCTTAAACTTTGGAAGAGATCTGCAGTCACGGTGAGCCACTTCGTGCATGGCATACTGGGATCTTCAAAGTGATTTCTAGGCAAAATTTGATATTGCATCAATACACACCATTTTCAATTATCCCATAGAGAACTTGACTCTCGACACTTGACACAAGGTCCTAGCTGTATGTGGCAGAGACTGTCTTGCAGTGATTGGTGTGCATATGGATGGTTCGGGTGAGTTTATGTACTTATGATGCTTGTGTTTAATACTTAACCATCAAATCCCACAGCTCCCTTCCATGAAATCGGCTTCCAACCGCCAAAGGGACGCCCTCCGTCCTGTGCGCTTGCCCAGACGATTCATTTTATCAATAATGGAAACACGATAATTGTCGGTTTCCTGGACTCCAAGGAGCTGTGGGTATTGTATACCCTCTGTCGCTTGTTATTAATTCATGATCAAGGTCTTCATGGAAGGTCTATCCTTTGGAAGAAAATTGGTGTGTCAAGTTGCACATGAGAATGTAAGTTCAGAACATTCTAAGTGCATATATTTGTTAAATCTGTACTCTACAGGTAATTCTGCTTGGTGCTCTGAGACACGGTCGCTGCTAGTATGGAACCTTTCGGACAGCATTGACATATATCACATTATGGATCGACCAGCTCTCGCGCAGAAACTGCGACTGAATGTAGCTAGGATGTATGCATTTCAAGTGGAATTTGCCCAACATGGAAACATTGTTGTCTGTGGGACAGGCAGGGGGGAGGTGTGCGTGTGGGAAGCAAACACACAGCAGATGCTTTCTGTGCTCGCTCATGGTCATGGTACATCTTTCTGGCTCCCCCCCTCTCTTTTTACACTGTGATATACATCCTGCTAATCAATCCATCCCTTCATGAGGTTCCCTTTTGATCCAAACTGTAATGGTAGGATTGGCCATGGCCAGTGCTGTCGAAACCTCAGATGAGTTTAAAATGTCCTCTTAGGTTCACTCACTCCACAATGGTGGCCTTTTCCTTGCAAGTGCTTCTTCAGATCCAGCAGATGAGTCACCAACAATTAAGCTCTGGTCATCATCTCCAGTATGTAGGCTTCACGTAATCGTGCAGTCCCAACTAACCTTGAGCATGATCAACCACCCAGCACACCCAATGGACATGGGCGTGGACGAGGTCTTGTCTGGGATGCATGAGGGACCATCTGCATCAATTCCGGCCCTTTGTTCTTGGGGTAGTGATAGGGACATTACTTGCATTACAATTGTCCAGCTACTTGTTTCCGTGTTAGTATCTCCTCTTTGTGGAGTGCACTACTTTTGTGTCTGCGATGATGCCATGGATATTCGGGGGAACAATGAGTATCAAATTAAATATATAGTGGGGGAAAAACGCTGGCTACAGAGCCCACGGCCGTTTGATGGCAATGCCTCAAATCTAGACAGCGTTCTGCTCAGGGTCCGATTGCTGCCATTGCCATGTTTCCACCCGCCACTTGACATTGCCATACTGGCAAAAGGTTTGTCAGTACTAATCCACAACCATTCGTCCTTTACTTTCTTTCAATTGAGTCTCATTCCACTGCCTCTCCTTTGGAGCCTTTCAAAGCCTTGGAAACACAATGAATGTTGTGAACAATGCACTCTGGAGTGGCGTAGGTATTCAAATACTTGGACTGCAGAGATTTCTGCTGCCCACGTGTTCCAACAGGCTCATCAACTTCTTATCGGAAGAATGCCAAAAGAATGTCCTAAGTCCAGTCCTATTCATCTCCGATTTCGACATATGGTGCAAACTCCTTACCGCCCTTCCATCAGGGGATTTATTAATGTAAGTCTAGTCTTGTATGGTACTGTAAACATATGTAGACATACTAATCATTTTTATTGTACATATGGATGTTCTGCGTAGATCATGAGCTTGTGAATGCACGACCCAGAACAAGTCCTTTGTGCCAAGTTGCACCACAAGAACTCTGAATGGGACCGATCCCAACATGGCGGGACTCGCCCAATGGGTCTTTCCTAGCACGATACCATTCACTCCATTGTACTTAAGGTCTTTGTTTACTACTTCACACAGGACAAAAATTGACATAAAAAAAAAAAAGGTCTTTGTCAGTCCTCTTGCACAATTCAGATCTTCCATGCACTCTGAAGGTCAGGTCTCCATTTGTCTTCTTGTTCTCCTTTCTCGAATCTTCTGACCATGTCACAATTCATTCATCTTGCAGGGTTGGAACCTTCCGACCTCATCGTGACCTATGCACTTTCCACAGTCGGAACCTTCAGACCTACACAATCCACCGAATCTAGTATCAAGATTCATGTGATGCTCATGCGATCCACACCTCACCCTTTCCATACGATCTCTTAGGAAAGTTCTCTCCTCATGTCTTTCCCTCAGTCATGTCGTAGTCAGTCGCATCATCTCACATGACATGATCTTCCCTTCCTTGCTGAGCAGCCTACTCATGAAGGCACTCATCCTGTGGCTACTGTTTGAATATTGCTCTAAGTATCATTGTTCCTGTGCGAAGCCCAGGCCAGCAGGGCCTGCTTACTCAAACCAGCTTTGAACCACTCAGGTATCTTCCCCTCTGACCCAGTGCCTCAGCTTAACAATGTCTCTCGACTTCGGGACTGCCTCGGGTGCCTCAAAAACGGGTGGCTTTGGTAGGTCGGTTGCTTGCACAGTGATAGTCAACAACAATGGTGCTGTCAACATTGCTCCTACCAATTATAGTGATGGTTTGTCTATTCTTCTAGGCAGAATGCTGTGATCAACCTGATCTCAGTGCACAGAGATCACCTATTGACTTGGTGATGTATTTGGGAACAGCTGATGAAGCATGGGGTCCAGTTATGTCTTCCTTTGAAGCTATGCCTGGTTATCATGGTATCATCACTATTCATCCTAGTACGATCTTCAATCACATACCTATCAGAACAAGGGGCGTTGCAAGACCTCCAACCTGCCCAAAAAGTATGTCGGTGTTCAGTCGGTCTCCGACCATGATGGTGCATCCTGGATCAAAATCGACTCTAGTCAGGGTATCGTTAGCATCCGGGGTACTCTGGGCATGAATTTCCGGGCAAATTACTTTGGTTGGATGCAGGCTAACATTGTCTTTGCCGGTTTTCCAATACTGATAGGATCCCTTTCCAATGCGAAGCGGAGAGGTGCACTGATGGACCCGGCCCCAGGGAGTAATCCATCTGCACTGGGGAATGTACTGCCATTGGTGATGAGGAACTGGCAACCAGGGTTGCGAGTGAGGTATTGGAAAGCCTTTGAGAGCTTCATATAGCGGATCTTCACTTCACGACTGCACAAAACAGCGGCAACAACCGGACCTAATGTGAAATTGGCCAGACTGAATGGTTCAAGCGTGTTGTCCACTGCGTCCTGGGATGCCGTGAACTGGGTATGCATTGGGGTTCAGCACAGCGGCAGCAACAGTATCATAAAGATCGTCTTCATCATTGTGGTCTACGAGCGGAGTGATCCTGTGACCTTGCCCTCCAAAACATGGGAGGTGGACTTCAGTAGCTGTTTTTTGTCCTTTGAAGCGTTGATGGCAGCCTGGACAGCTTGGGCACCTGAACGACCGTCAATGGTTGAAGCATGAAAATCCTACCAACACTGATCCAATCTATCCTTGTATGTCCTCGAAATTTACTCGTGATAATGAAACCACATCTCTGAAACGGTAGAGCCAGGGAGAATTCGAGATCTTTGAGGGACTTGAGAATCCAGGTCTCTTCATCCCCGCCAGCCTTGCTGGGATAGATGAGAGTGAGCCATGCTTTGTCCTTGTTGGAGAGACCCCCTTCAAGGGTAACTGCCTTGTCATGATTGTGTACACCTGGGGGAGGATGAACCTGATCATGATATAAGAAAAAGAAGTGTCGAAGAGATACCGGGCGCACTTCATGATGGAGTCTGTGTCCAGCTTCGGGAAGTTCGACGTGTTATGGTGAGGAAAGGATGTCTTGTGCTAGATGATAGCCTCGTCAGCAGTCCCTCCAGTTATCATTGCCCACTCCCAATCTCACTTGTGGGCGAGGCCAAAAGCGTGCCCAAATTGATGGAGAGTAAGGTTGTAGAGTGCATCACAATTCTTGGTGCGCAGGTCACGAAGGAGGAAGGCCAGCCTCATGGTTGCTCCTGTGTTTATCTTGAGAGCATCAGTTCCAATCACGCTCCAAGCGAATTTGGTATTCTTGAATGAGATTCGGATATCTGCAGGCTTCTTATGATCCTTTGACGTGGGGACTAGATTGACATTGGCGTAGTGAGTATATTCAGCGATAGCGTCCTTGACTGGCTCCTCCTGCAGAAAACTAGGTGCCGCATCATCAATGAAGCTGTACGAAACATTCTGAATCACAAGTAGATGACCTGCCACCCCAATCAAGATGGAACGAAACCTGAGGGCTTGCTGACAGAATGGCATGCCTTTGGATCCTGAGGGATGTGATACCTTCCATCTGCCAAGAGGTCAGAGCCTGGAGGGACAAACACCCCAAGAGCTGCAATGAGGGAGCCACCAAGTATGTGCAGGGCGTACTGTGCCTCCATTGAAAGGAATGCCTTCTTCTCTCAACTCTTCTTCAAGCCTGGACATCCCGATTACACACCTTCTTGTCCTTTGACAGATTCATTACGGATGAGATGTACACAGCAGCCACGTATCCAGATTCATAGATCTCATTCTACCCCAGAGAACAGTAAGACATCGAGTGAACCAACACGGTCACTTGCATTCGGCGTGAACTTGGAAATGGCGCCTCACCACTGCAGCTTGTACCCCGAGCTGGTCAAATTTTCCCTTGTAGGTCCTTTGGGACTTGCTCACATTGTTCATCACGAAGAGGAGACGCTTGCCTGAGAAGTTCAGTGTGTGGCCTATCGCTAAATGGTGCACTAATTGTGCTTGCCTCACTTTCACAAGATATCGAGGACCTCTACAGCACTGTCGATAGGGCGATCTCTATGCCATAGGACGCTGTTGCAATCAAACATCCATGCATCGTACTTGTCTAGCAATGATTCATAGTCCTCTTTGGAAGACAGATGTGCCACCATTGGGGTATACAAGTCTAGTGGATATCAATTGAGCCAAAAAGTCAGTGGTGGGAAACAGGAAGCTCGGAAAGACGGAACACTACACTTTCCATATCCAAAATCGAGCTTCGGCCCGGGTTGGCGTTCTCTCTCTCCTCATCGCCTCATTTAGTTGGACATAGCTGGAAACTTCTTGGCCAGCTGGAAAGCACAACCAAGGCTGGAGGGACTCTGCTGCTCAGAGACGGTTTGGAAGTCAACCATTGGACCCAGGCTCATTTGTGCATCTTATCCGTTGATGGACATCATTACCTATCGTGCTTCACACAAGAAAGTCTCAGCAGCCCACAAGCTTGCTGCTTCGAGCCAACTGTCCAAGACCTCTCTGTGCCCAGGAGCTTGTCCCACCAAAGTTCCCAACGAAATGAAAGCTAAACCTTCTGGTGCGCAAAACAACGGAGAGGTGACGGTCCACTTCATACGCTTAGCCGCTGGGCTCTCACTAATTCTTGTCTCAAGGAGCTGGGGGACTATCGCTGTACAACACTTTCCGTTTCAATGTCGATGCCCCCATGGATTCGTTGTGTCCATGCAGAAAAAAGTGGTGCATGGAACTTAAAGATCCACGTGAAGTTGCAGACGACAATTCCGATGAGCATCCTATAGGCACTATCATCCCCTACGGTACAGTCAACATCCCATATTTTCCCTGTCGTACCGTGGAGAAACATTCCCGTGTTGCATACATTTAAAAGCATAGTTCTGTAAAAATGTGGTATCTAGTTCTGAGCCTCGCCTGAATCACATCCATGAGCAAGTCAACACACATCAGTTTCCCGATGTCCTGCTGTGACCCTGTAACTTAGCAGTTGTTCTGGCCTGTTCACGTTGTACAACTGCACAAGCCAAGATCAAGAATGAAATTTAAGAAACCTACTCGATCTACTCACCATGTGACACTGGGACATCCGAGATACAGCATGACATCTGCACGCCTCTGACATCAAATTTGGACTGTTGGTGCGTCGGAAGCTAGCTGGTCTGATGCCAAGAACTTGAAGTGTTCAGAATCAGCTGCTAGTGGTACCAGCAGCTGTTTCTTTTTACAAATGGGTGCTACATCTGATGATACGTTATGTAGCCTAGTAATAGTGTTGTGGGATCTCCTCAAATAACCACCTTTCAAGCCTCGCTTGCAGCCAGTCCAAGAACACATCCCAGAAGTTCGAAACACCCCTCGTAACTGCCTCCCATACCGTACTAGCAGCTGATATGATGTAATCTCTCTGTTCAGAAGGGGGATTTAGTGAGGGACAGACATGTTTATTGGGAGAACTGACTGCCATCTGACAGAGCGACATTGCACCCTCCATATTCCACAGATAGCAGAAAATGATAACTATCACGGGTAAAATGACAGTACTATATGCATTTAGCAATTTGTTTTTCTCACGGACATCTGCAACATAGAAGAAAGTCTGAGAGTAACGATGTCAAGACATGTGGCAGGAAACTACAAAAGACAAACCATTGAAGCAAGGATCATGTTGATGAAAGAGTCCTGTATTCTTAGAGCTGGAAAGTTGACGCTGATGCCATGAGATTTTATGCAGGCGAAGACAAAGACATACTCAACTTTGCTTTCCATATTCGTATATAGGCTTCATGGCCCAGCTCTGAAGCTGCAGTGGCAACAAAACCGGTCTCCTGGTGATGACCAACCTGTAAGATCCTGTGTGTTAAATAGGTTCCCAACTCAATCAGTGACGTCCACTTGCACAAAGAACTTGAATCAGGTCACCTATAGAACTAGTAAGTATGTTGCAAGCCATCCAGTAGTATGACCAACCACCGTGGTCTAGTGTCTGCTGATGCTCTCCTGACACTGTCTGTTGAATCGACACATGGCCCTGTGTTGCCCCAGATATGGTCACTTCCCCTTTGTGTAGGAAAGCTATGACCAACAGGACATTTCTCATGATATCGGGGACTTGCAGATATGATTGAATCACCATTGATTGACCGAGACGATAGAGATCCGCGCCAGTAGACAGATTCGAAATTAAGAGACAACACTCATCTGGCGACAATGCAGAGAAGCCACTATCAAAGGGGGGACACTGTTATTGGCTTCTCGACCTGGAACAATGCACATTTACATACATATGGTGATGGGAGTGGGTAGGCTCAATTTGCCAGAGGTTGGTGCGTGTTTGAACATCCCAGCACTTGTGATGAAATATTCACCAGGCCACTGGTGATCAAAGGTTGGCAGGACTTACACTACGCTGTGGCTCAGATAGGATGCCATGAGCTTCTTGCCTCCACATAGAAAGTGTATGGACCGAGGTTGTAATAAAGGGGGGGTCTTCAGAAGAGTCAGTAGGATTGCGGAGTTTGGTGGGTTCTGGCATTATGTCCACTGCTGCATATTGACCTAGAGAAATATTAGAAATATGTGGATGCTGTGCTTTGTCCTTTGCTAGGAAATCCTACCGTGTGCCAAGGCGGCCGCAACATGGACTTCGGGACCAACTCCAACCGCAAGCTTGCCTGAAATGCAGTCAATATCAAGACAGTACACAGGTGCTTTTACACCTGTCATGATAGGCAGCACGGATTGTGGATTCTAGATAATTATCATGGGCTAATCAAGGCTCGAACACAGAATGGATAGTCACTGCCACCGACCTTGAAATCACTCAGCACACCAGCAACACCATTCTCACACCCGAAAACGATGGTTGACTGGCAGCAAGGGTCCCATGTAAGCGAAAGAACTGGATTTTGTGCATTGATGATGCATGCCACTGTTCCATTACTGATGTTCCATACAACGAGCTTGCAATCGTTACCACCGCTTGCCAAGTAATTTGCATGGGGAGAAAAGGCTAAACAGTTGACTCCATTGGTGTGCTGACCTTTGAGTACCCTATCTTGGGCATATGAGGTGGAGAGCATGAAGGAAGTGACTGAAACATTGAATGAATTGATCCTATTCATAAGTGATTTGCTTATCTAACATACTGACATGTACATATGCTGGAGTACGATGATCCTTAGGAGAAGGCTCTAAACAACAGTGCCCAAATAATATGAGATTTGTTAGGATTTGTTACATGTCCTTTGGACACAGAGTCAGGTGCTACTACACTTTATCTCCCCTGGTCAAGCCACGAAGTCTGAGGTACTAGAGGAAGAGTCTCACTAAGCATAAACTCTTGCAGCATTGCCTGTGCAGTATACCCTGCACTAGCAAGACAAAGTATCAAGATACCAAGCTCTCACTTCGAGTCATCAGCTCGAATTTCACCCACTCATTGCAACTCCTAAAGGAGGGTCACAGCGCTATAAGCCTAGGACAGTCAAGTAAGGACGTGTTTCAGTACCTCTCTTACTCTCCATTTTCACTGTCCTCAGTTAGGGCACAAGGCCCAGCTTGACATCCCAGCTGGGCAACAGGCCCTCTTGTCTGTGTGGGTTTACCTTCTTACAAGACTCGTCTACCCCTTGATAACCCTCAACAGACTACCGTTACCTCCAGATGGATGGAGACAGCATGTTCATCCTGAAGGATTCGCTCTCTTTTATTACGAAGGATTAGTATGTTTCTTTTTCACATGCATTAATGGACCATTCCAAGTGTATACTCACAGAAAGCGACATCAGTGACTGCCAAAAAGAACAAGAACTCCTTTGTTATGCTGTGAAACTCGTCCACCGGGTAATTGAGACACACGGTGTTACCCTGGACTTCCTTGCTGTTCCCGGTGTTGTCACTCCAGGCTTGGCCGCAAGTCCAATCAAAACCATCATCTATTGCTCAGAGGTTTCAGTGGCCGCATCTATCATGTTCTCCTTCATCTTGTTGAATTTGTACAGTAACCTGAGACCAATGCACACTGGCCATGCGGTATGTCTCCACAGCTAAGACCACAATTGCCTGGAATGTTCACCCCAGCCATAACGGTTACGACACCAAGGTAACAGCTTGATGGAAATTGTCATCGTCGAGCATTTAGGCCTCCCAGTGGAGGCCCGAGTGCAAGCCCTTCTACAATGCATGCCATGTCTCCACAGGAAATCTGGCGGGATCTAGAGGTTGATCACCTTCCTCCCCCACCAGCTCGTCAATTAGGCTGGACACAAATGGAGAGGTAAGTATCGTAAGGAGACATTAAACAAATGGGCAGGATTACTGTGAGACTGCTTCCTTTGCAAGCCAAGTATCATACCTGCCTCACAAGTTCTGGACAAAGCGGCAGTTTCCTCACTTCATCACAACCAATTCACCCCTCCACATCTTGTCAGGGGTGACCTTGCTAATTGAGCTGTTTACAGGAAGGCCTGCGTCGTACTGATAGCAGACCAGAAACTCATGATTTCTTTCATGCTGGTCTTGGAGGGTGATGATCGTGTCATGGATTCAGTGGTCAATTCTGAGGATGTGCTCCATAGTGGGAGATGTCGACAAATGGTCGCTTTCCCTAAGGGGGGATATAATGCATATCTTGCGCCGAACAAGCTAAGGAGCCAACAACGGAAAGTAAAAGCCTTGAACAAAGAACATGGCAATCTAAGGGGGCATCTCAATGACCTCCTTGGGCCATGTTTTTTTTTTTTTTTTTTAATAACCTCGTTTATTGTCCCTAGGAAAACCCCTTTGTTGGACAGTACATGCGGTGTAACTAAAGCGTGGGCATATGTTGTGAACTATGAGATTGGCTCGAGATCCCTGACGGGGGAGTGGGATTGTGGGGGGGTCCTCTGTTCGGCTACACCTGAAAAATAATGCTCTCCTCTTCCTCCTCTGAGTCAGCGTCCTCCAGCCATATGGTCAGAATGACATCCGGGTGCACCTCTGCATTGCAGTTTGGGGCGTTGAAGATCGTAGTGTCGTCTGTGGTGGCATAGTATTCTCTGGAGATGCTGCCGCTTTCATGCCAGTCAACTTGGCATATCTGGGTTGCATCCTCCGGAACGAAGTTGACATGGGTGAGGGCGGAGGTGGTGTGGATTGACCTGACAAAGACAGGACAGCTGGGGTGGTTGAGTAGTCGTTGGAAGCACGGTTGGTCAGGGAAGCCAGGTACCGTGGGACACCACGGATCAGAGAGAGTCGCAGGGTCTGGAGGCGATGAGTAAGGGCCACGTGGAGGTGGGCATAGGGGGGATATAGAAGGGATGGGTGGGGATGCCTGGTGGCGTGAGAGGAGGTCGGCCACCCGCTTCCGGAGGCGGGTGACCTCGGCCCAGAGTCTTTCTAGCTCCGTGGTGGGTTTAGCGGGGGGATCAGCTGACCCTCGCTGCTTGGGGGGGGGAGGGGGTGGAGGGGGGATAGGAGCGGGTTTGGGTGGTGGTTGCTTAGTTGTCGAGGCCTGACGGCGGAAGTGAATGAGCATGTTGCTCTGATAGATGCGCACCAATGGGGTGGGAACCCTTCCCTTGGCGTCGAGGAGTTGCGGGGATAGGTGGGCTTTGAACGAGTGGAAAAGATCCACTGTCCAACGCACCGACCGGTTGTCAGACTTCCAACAAAAAGTGGGGATGTAGGGTACAGGGAAAGATTTTCCCGTGTTTGGCCCGGATTTGGTGGTCCAGGACCAGGTGAAAGGATGGGTGACGAAGTAGTCCAAGACTGACTTGGGGATGGCAGGGGGGGTATAGCGGGTGCGGAAAGTGCCTTTAGGGAAGGTGTGGAATACCTTCCCTATGTCAGAGAGGCGGATCTCACAAGGTTGTGAGCCTGAGCACTTGTGCTTTGGCTTGGGTTGGGGGGCTTGGCTGGAGTTTGGCGGGGGTGGAGGGATTTTCCCACGGGGGGATGGTGGTGGTAGTGGTTCAAGAGGCATCTTGGGCCATGTTATTCATCAAGCCGTACCTTCTTGGTGTGAATTTTTGTTTGAATTCCTGGCATCAGTGGGAGCGAGGAGGTGAGGGGGGATCAAGTAGTAAAAGAGAGAGGCAACTCAGAAGGTTTGGAAGGAAATGGAACCTATCCTGTCCATTGCCACCTGTTGGTTTATATCAATTGCTCAGACTCCGATAGCCCCAGGTTGTCGACTGTCCTCGAGGCCATTTTCTTTGTTTGATTCCACCTGCATGCATCATGACGAATTGGGCACCAAATTGGGCCACCGAATCCAGCTAGTGGCAGCAATGGCATAATGCAACAGCTAATGCCCCTGCCTTGTGCCCTTGGTGATTTAGACACGCTTGTGTGATCTTTGGGAGGGAGTGGCAAAAGCCAACCCACCAGCAGTTGTTCAAATGTTCATAGCTGGTACCGTTTTTCTTGATTATTCCAATGTAGCTCATCCACTGCATTTACCTTTGGTTTTTGCTGCAACTTTTCCAGATCGGTGTTTTCATTCACTATCACAGGGAATTCTACTTTGACTCAGGTGCTCCCAGATATGATTGTGAATCACACCCGGTGGCACAGACTGTGTGGTCAACAAACAACCCAGTCAGGTCTGTGATGACAGTGGGTCTGTTATTGGACAAGCTGTTGTCCATCAGAAGGGACCATATCCCCCAATCATTTTGTCTGCCCCTCATCTCCAAGGAGTTGGACGATCTTACTCATCTAGTGTGCGGAATATGTCAATGGAGTCGCAGGAATCCTAGAGATGTAGGCCAATCTTTATCACCAGAACAGCGGGTGGTGATAACGTATGAGCATCATAGTCACGGAGTGGAACTTGCCACAGCCTTTATGACTACACCTTGCTTGGGTTGTTGTAATCTGACATATCAAGGTGAACGCTGCTGCCAGGGAGCTTTTCAACTGTGACACGAACACTTGTTCTCCGCAGTGTCCCTTGTCGTCTTTGGTTACAGATTGGACACCCATCTTGAAGTCTTAGAGGAATATTTGGCTGTATTGCTTGCTTGCATTGAAGACACTTCAGGGATGCACCACCACCAATGGTGTACTTTTCCCATTTGGGAGACTCTGGGACAAATTCTTGATGTGAAGCTGAGCATTAATGTACTTGTGGAGACAGTAGCATATCTTCTGGAATTAGATTGAAGAGTGATGGATGTAAAGTACAGACTGTCAAAATGCATGCACTGTCAAGTAAGAGGTAGGTGCTAGCTCAGAAAGGTGAACAGAGCAACACTGTCACCTGGATGGGGAACTTTGGGAGCACAACCCCAAGGGTGGGTCTCTGAATCAGACTGTGTGTGAGAGAGGCTACGTGGGCCAACGTGTTTATTGGCTGCATCTGTCAGGCTCTATGAGGATCGAGTCGCCAACTCTCACCAGCGACTTAATAAATGTGGCCACCAAACATATGGAAGAGGTAGATGATGAGTCACCTTGGCGTTGCAATAAAAGAGGGAGTGCCACCCACCCCACAGTAACAGTATGACTGGATTGAAAGGCTGAAACCATCAGCCTCGTGATCAAGTCCGGAGGATCACTTGTGTAACAGGACTCGATAAGACCCAGGTGTTCTACAATCAACAATGAGGTCCATGTGTTACCTTGTATCGGGACTGCCGTCTTACCCCTGAACAACCTCCGTGTCCACATAGTAGCAAATCGTGCTGCCACATAGGACTCCTGTCCATTGTTGACTCGATCATATCGTCGTCGTCCACCACAAGCACAATCTCAGAGCTACCATTACCCTATACAATCCCATCAGCTCAAGACAGCGCACATGGTCCAGCACTTATCTTTTGACTTTGGTCGTTGAGGTTGGCAGACCCCCCCTGGGTTGTCTCATTGGTTCCAATCATACGCATAACATGAATTTGGCACTTACAACGGCACGTCTGTTGTCCACAACCATGACTTTACCATGGATATAGACATGGCATCAGCCTCCAACACTCATCAAACACGGATTCACGCACCAGTTTAGCACCTCCTCTTCCAACCCTATCCATGCCTCATCCAGCAACAACTGCCTCCCATGCAACAGATGGTGGGCCACCAAATCCGCCATCATCTCGTCCAACCAGAGATTCAACACACCCGATTCGAACCACGCGATGACCTCCCTCGCAGTTTCAACGGACATGGGAAGAGGCAGCCTGTGCGTCTCGGCTGTGATGGTGATCCTGGTTTTCGCTTCCTGGGGGACTTTGATATAGATCTCAAGAGGGACATTTTGGACAAAAAGGTACCTCCCCCACCCATTGACGTGTGAGCGCAATTTGCGCTTCATGGAATGTCACACCAGAGGACCCCCCTATTGGCGCAATCAGGATGTCTCTCAAAGTGTCAAGAATCCCGACGGCAGAAAAACGAGAACGGACACACACAAAAATTAATGCGGTCATATAAGCACAAGTGGAAGAATCGGATGTAGTCCATCCTAACAGTGATTGGCATGAGGCTAGAGTAGATACGCGTGACTTGGAAAATAGAAAACACCCATGGCTAGTAGCCCGCTCTGCGGATCCCCTGGTAGATACTAGTACAGCCGCCATGATTGTCATCGACAGTCTCGTTCTTGATGTCCCGTGCAAATCCTGGGACCTCAGGGCAGACAATGTCGACCTAGAGCACGGTGTAGGCATTTGAGTTCTCGAGTTAGCGAGCACTGATTTGAATCACCTTTGATATACTGGATGCAGCATTTGGCCAGTGTAGCAACCTAAGCAGCTTATGTCAGCACAAATTGCCTATGACTCCAACTGATTCCAACAGGCACTGCCTTGGTCAGTGCAACTTCTAACAGTGTACTCTCACGTGCAACAACATTGATTCATTCGATGACTTCACATGACCCTATTAGCCGCCTAGTTGTTCAAGCTCACCACAGAGATCAATCATAGTTGTGAGTTTCGCTGTCTTATGTAGTTGGCAGCTGATCCACTGATACTGTCTACTTCTTCAGTGGCACGACTGCATGAGTGGTGCTGGGGTCACTGAATCTCCCTTATCTCGTTGAGACCGCATTCTGAATGCTATCACGACATTGATCTTTCCAGGATATACCAAGACCAGGACGAGGTCCGTCGTCTAAGGCCTTTTCCATCTTCTGCCCTGAAGAGTTCTTCATTACCTCCAGGATCCGAAGCTCCTCTCACAGAGACCCTCAAGCATCTTGGTCTCTGCTTTAACTGCAGGGGACAGCAGGACAGTATTCGGCACACAAATTGAGTGTCCTCAAACACAGACTATCAAGTAGATTCAGTCATGATACAATTGCTGATCTGAAAAAATCATGTTTCAAGGCTTGATGGGAGGACAGACATGTGAGTAATTGAAGAATTCTTTCCGTCTGTTATCCGATGGATGCGCAGAAAAGTGACAACGCGGTCACGCCAAGCTATGGTCTGTAATAACTACCAGCTATTTCTTGATATGACTGTTCCCGTGTTCAGGCTGAGTGTAGCGGCCTGCTAGACATGTATGTCTATGTCCTCAATTCGTGCTTTCAGCTAACATCTTACTGAGCGTCAGATTACGTCACCAGTCCTCTTACGCATGGAACAAAGGCTCTGGAGTACCATTCGTTCTCGTCCTTTCATCTGTCCTTTTTCTCAGCTGAATACTCGTTCTTGCATCCATTTCCTGTGACTTCTCACCTTCCTTGTATTCGACAGATCATACACCGACTGCTCTGCCAGTGCAGTTTCTTTCTTTCCTCCAAGATGCAACCCAAGTGCCCAATCTGCCTTGACTTGTACATGGTTAATTCCCATGTGGTAGCTGCCAGGTGTGGTAAGTTGTTAATTGTGCCCTTGGCAAATCTGCAGGCAGCTAATCCATAGAAGGCCACTTGATGTGCTGAGTGTGCCCCCAGAGGCTCATACATCAACGTGCACAGTGCCCTATGAGGTGCAATGGTCGGGTCATTACCATGGACAATGTCTGCATTGTTCATCTCGATCTGTGAGATACATTTGTTCTGGATGTCGAGGCTGTGAAAGTTAGGTGTGGCGTGCTAATCTATGCACTTGATCCTATGCTGACTGCTTGCAGAGAAGCCCGTTTTGCAGAAGTGGACCTTCGTGCTGCTCCCTGAAGAGTCTTCGCCAGAAATCTGAAGCCACACAGAAAGCTGTTCAAAGCCAAGACAATTGCATTCCTGCGCATGCTGAGGGCCTAGCCACTTCACGACAGGCGATCGCTTTCATGTGACAGTGGCTCTCCACAGCCGAAACTGCTTTGGAGAAAGATAAAAGGGTTCTTGCTGAATTGAAAGCGAAACTTGCAGCAATCGAGTCGAAAGTGGGTTGTCTAGTTCTATCCACAGGTACCCGGGGCTCACTTTCTGAAAAACTCATCCCTGCAGGTCGTCATGTTACACAACCCAGTGCTTTGTGAACCGGAACGCAGCTGTACTGACCATGATGCCAATAGTAAGTGTCAATGACTTAGCAGGTGGCAGACCACTGACCACCAACCAAGGTGCAACTAGTGCACTGCCTCCTTTATCAGATATCATGAGTGTTGGTGTTGAGGGAGGTTAGCGTGTCATGACTCAACCACCTGTAATGATTGGTTGGCTAACTGGACACCAGAGCGAGCTGCGAAGTCTCAAGGACGATCTCCCAAAAGAAAGTTGAATAATGATGCTCGTGCTTACTCCACCAGCCTAGTTAAGTCCATCCCATTGCCACTTCTACTTAGTGTTCTGAACATGGTTGCATCAGACCAAGTGCAAGAAAAATTGAACAACACTCACACATGCATGCAAACTGCAGGACCCAGTTTTGCGAGTGATGATGTGCATACTGATTCGCTTCATCGGTCCACACCAGCATGGAAGAGAAGCTGGATAATGTTCTCTACAGCAACTCCCTCATCGATTCGCCATGATGGGAATAGCATACAAATTGCTTTGTTCTGTGACATTTCTTTGTCCTCAAGCACGAAGATAACCTGGGGTGTTCCCGGTTGTGTCATATATAAGCATGCACGCCACCCTTTCCTTCATTCGTACTTCCATCCGACTAATCGCTGATGGTTGACACTCCTTCAGCTAATTGCTCCCCTGGCACTTCAGGCAGGCAAACACCACACAAAGTAACACCCTTGATGGCTCCTAACCCTTTAGACTATGCTGTAAATACTCCCGCCACTGGGAGGCAAACACGGCTCAATCCAAGCATGACGACTGTTGGCTCCTCCAATGCTGAAGAGCTTAGCATTCCGGATGACGACAACAGGAGCCCGAGCCCCCGGGTCACAAAGCGTCATGTGTGAGAAAATCGGCCAACTGCTCATCATCAACCGAAATCCGTCAAGTCTCACGAAGATGCCACGCCAGAAGTCGTGAGTGCAGTTGATTATACATCAGGCTAGACTGATGTCCAGCAGATACCTGAAGCTCCGCACAAGTGCCCTCTTCAAGAATTTGCAATTCGGGTGGCGGCAGTGGCCATGAATGTGCTTACAAGTCCCCAAGACCAGGAACTTGAAGATCGCATGGGAAACACACCATTGCCAATGGCCAGTGGTGAATCACAAGTAACACCCCTTACTCAGGTAATTTCCCAATCCACCATTACCTGCTTGTAGCTTTACATTGCCTCCAGTCCCCAACCCCTCATACAAGCAGCCGACATGTGTCTGAAGTGGGTGGTAGCAGCATCAATATTGCCAATGAATCCCATGCGGAACAGCGGAACCAGTTGTTCAATCATAACTCTATGGCTTTCCATACGTGGCACCATTCCCCAGACTCCCAAGCGCAAGCTGAGATACACACAGATGCAACTGAAGTGGGTTACAACATCAGTATGGTGTTTCCATCACTCTATATCGTTTGTCTCACAGATTTTGTAGCAGAACAGAACAAAGTCTCCGTCCCGCTTGGGGATCCACATCGTAACAATGCACAAGCGCAAAGTGGGTCATGCAAACGGTAATATTTCATCCCTGCTCACACCTCGACGACTCTAAGTTCCCTGTTTAGCCTGATATTCCCATCCAAGGCAATGTGTGTGGGCCGATTTCTACTCAGACCATTGAACACACCAGATCTCTATGTCCTCGATCCCTTCAGATGCCAATTGGATCCCATAGTCCAGTTGGGACTGGAGCCCTGCCCCTGGCTGACCAACTGGTACCACGCGGACCCAGAAATGGTCGGCAGGGAGGCGCAGCGCCACCATCTTCTTTTCAGCGCTCAGACATCGGGGCGGCCGCGGAACGTGGTATCAACTATGCTCAACCATCTACAGGTTATCCTCCACCCCCTCCACAGCCTCTGACAGATTCTCGGCAAGTACAATCTTTTCATGCCATCAACTTGAACGTCAGCTGAGTGCATAACGGTCACAACCTGTATCCGGCAGGACAGTCCATACACCAAGAGTCCATTGGTTCTGGCCTATGGCCTAGATACGTGTCTCATTACTCACTGTATAATCACCAGCAAGCCTTCGGCACTGTTCACCATGAACACCCGTCTCCATATCCATCCCACCATCGTGATCAGGTTATGCAACACCCTCTTGCACTTCCGATGCCAGCGAGTAACATGTCTGCTTGGCCCGCTGCCCAGTCTCAAGCTTCTGGGGCTCCTACGAATTTCCAAGTTCCCCATTCTGATAGTTACCACGCAAATATTCCCCACATTTCACATTCTGACATCAATCAAATTGAGACCCAAGGGACACTCCAGGCTGCCGATACTTATTGCCATGAGATCTCGTCGCATCATGCCACATTTCTGGGTATGTCGCAGCACCACATGGCACCTGGGACCGCCCCTCCTGTGATCCCACGGGCAATTGACTCTGCAAGTGATCATGGCCATGGAGCGCAAGCAGTACAGCTCTCGTTACACCAACCTCTACCATCTGGTTACTCACAACAGGTGGGTCATATCAGGTTCATATTGATCAACAACCATATTCCATTGACATAACCCCAGGATGCATCGTCAGACCTCTCGGTTCAAACCGTATCGGGCAACTGTAATCACAGTTCACAAGTAGTAGGCCCCTTGTGGCACCAGCCTCCACCATCTGAACCCCCCCGGCAGGTAGGTTATATTAGATTGCATGTCTGACCAATGCTGATGTTCCGTTGGCACAACCATAGGATGCCATGCCAGACCTCTCAACACAAACCATGTCTCTCGTTACTCAGAGGATCTCTGAACTCATAGCTGCTGTGAACAAGTCAACTGCAGACCATAGAAACGATGTCAGGCAGTTATGCACAGAACTGCAGTCTCAAAGAGACGATATGGCAAATCGTTTATGTGCTGTTGAAATGGAATCAAGTTCCAATCGACGTCAGGTCCCTTCAAATGATGCATCCGCCAGGGAAGGAAGTGCACCTGGACCCCGACAACGAAAGATGAAGCAACACGGTATTGACCCGTATTGAGGTGAACCCCCCCACTTCAAGTTCCGTGTATGGACACGCCAACCACTCTTCCCTGCTGCGACTGATATATGCTGCTTGCAGTGTTATATAGAAAGGCATCTGCTGCATATGCTCGGCATCAAGGATTACAGTTGCCTCGACCAATTGCTGCCCCCTCCTTCCAATGATGACATCGCCGCATTCAAGAGGTGCCAGCCTGGTTGCATTACAATCACATCAGATAGTTTTCATGTTGACCTGTCTCACTCGCGCAATAGTGCCTTCAATATTGAGGCAATTCAGGTATTTGCCAAAGACTTCAGACACAAAGTCATCACAGCCAAGTGGTACACTTTTCCGGAGCCGCCACCACCAAAATATCTTGTGGTGGAATATACTGAGCTGTCTCTTTACCTTCACCTTCGTTACGTGAAGGAAGTGTATTGCACCCTGCAGAAACCAGTTCCAGATCAACACGAGAAACTCAAAAGGGCAGCTCGCAGCACATGCAAGACAAGGGTACGTGAGGGAAGTGAGAAAAGTCACTATTGCTAATAACGTATTCACAGCTCTTTCAGAGCAGGGTGGATTGTGTCGCTAATGACGGTCAGCTTGTCGCTCACAATGATCTTGTACAATTTATGGGTTCTGGGGCCATGAGTTCCAATGAATCTGACCCCGATGAGCCCGGCCCTCAGAAGTCTTTCCAAAGAATCACTCTGGCTTGGTGCAGCCAAGAGCTGGGGGACTTGTTACATTCGATCGACCACACAATTCTCCTTAACCGGAGACCTCATGTGGGACACCGAGCAATTCAAGGACAAGACCCATGTCGGCGAAAGCATACCGCATGGTCCAGCTGTACCGGAAACCATGGTATGGATGGGTAGATTTGGAAGCTTTCGTATTACACCCCCTCGTGGTGGGCTCCAGTTGTCGTCTTTCTAAGCTCAGGTAACTCAGAACTGATATAGTTCCCCAGACAACTTGCCTAAGCTTCCACGGATGACAGACTATAAGCTAGGGAAATGGTATTTCTCCTAGACAAATCAACACACACAATCACGGAGTATTGAGTCAGTGAGTAAACTTAGTCTCGCCAGTAACGTGGGTGGTTTGTCGATCTTCAATGATAGTTGAGGGGGATCGATATGGCTAGAAAGCTCCTCTTGTGGTCTGGTTGGTATGGTGGTGTACTGATAGATAAGCACACAGATGGCTCTAGTAAGTCTTGTGGTTAGTAGTACCAAAGGTTGAGTTCGTTGAGAAGGTCGGGTGATTTGACTCTACCAAAGTGTTCCTAGGAATTGATCATCTAGAAAGGCAGTTTGGATAGATGTTGGGTCTTGCACAGCAGTGATGTAGGAATGTTACGTCTACAATTGCTTTGTGGCTGGTAATCCAAAGATATGTCTGGATGTCGGGTTGTCGTAAGTTTGCAGATCAACTGCAAGCTGGGTTCACACAAGTCTCTTAGTCACTCGGATTGGTTCAATGACGCAATTCTATTGTGCACTAAGGAGTTGGCAAGATCAGGTCTCTATAGTGCAATTACCTCTTACCTCCTAGAGTGGATAGCAAGTACAGTGAACTTGACCGGTTCCTACTATTGGGGATCTATTCCCTTTAGTTGCCCTCGTGGGGTTTTCTCCCTAAAGGTGTCCTAACCTAACAGTGGACGTATCTAGTTCGGGGGTGGGAATCTCACTAGGGCCTCTCTTGGGTTTCCT
>JBBPRK010000522.1:0-21575 GCA_038093075.1 Boletus patriciae | reverse complement strand
CATTTTCCTAACAATAGCAGTCTGAAATTTTTAGGCATGAAAAATGGGAAGAAAAATTTCATATTATTGTTTACTATTTTCAATATACTTTAAACGTTGTGAAAATGTCATAATCCCCGGTGTGTTACACTATCACCCCGTATTGTCTCACACTATTCTCCATGATTGTACTTATTATTAACATTCCACGGCCTTCCAAGCACCTCTGGACCCGCAAGCCGCCTTTACTCGTTGCCTTATGACGTTCGACTCCGTCAAGACCTGCATAAAATTGACGGCGACTAGGAAGGAAACTCCACGATAAGAATGAACGCTCATAGTCGAGCCTCATGCGAGATTGCTCCTGCATCTAAAAGGTCCGTAATCGAGGCGTCATAGCAATGCAACACCTCGCGGCAGGCTGATCGATCAAACAGACCGGTCTGGATCCTCTCCCGATATGACCTTCGACATTACCCATTTGAGTACTCTTTGAGATTTCCAGATCAGTGACGAACCTCGGCCTCAGCGACTTCGAGGTTGTCCACGGTGGCGTGTACATTAGTACGGGTACCGGGACTTACTCTCTACTTTTAACAGAGCCCAGACAAACAAAGAATATATTTTTACTATTCTCCCTGCGTGGTACTACACCCCGAACTCTAACACGTAGTGGTCCAAATATGGTGAGTCCCCGACCCAAATCCCCCTCGCGCGCGTAAGAGCCTATTGGTGTCCGGGGTTCGCGACAACGTACTGAACACGCACCCAGCCACGTGAGATCCGGGTGGTCTCAGTCTCTCCCACTTCCGGTTCACTGCCGTGCTCTGTCATGCCAACCATTTGCCAGAGAGTCGTTGTGAACGAGGCACGCCCTACGGTACAGGCACCGATCTTGTGGAGTGGAACAGCAGCTAGTCTCGTGGTTGACACCCCGTTGATGCGGCCGCGTCAGGATTCTGAAGTTGCGATCCAAACGTCTGGTTCGAGACCCTGGAGCAGTGGCCCTATTACCTGTAGTGATTGAAAATATCCATTTTTGGCCCATTGTTTCACTGGCCCGTTAGGGACTGGTTGGGGCTGTACACCCATGAGGCTCTCGAACATCATATCGTTCTTTCCAGATTTATAATATTACCCCACGCAGGTCGGCGACGGCAGTTGATGATGATCAAAGTTTCCTTTCATAACCCCCCGTGTCCTCGCCCGGCGCGTCCCTCCTTGCTGCATCCGCAGTCACCCAGACCGTACTTCTTCTTCCCTGTGCTAACATAAGTTAATACAACGAAGAACAGAAGCACCCACCCAACCTAAAACTACTCCCGCAGAAATAATGAAGGAGCACCTCCGAATCTGGATGCCGCACTAGCGTATAAGAGTTTATGACTACGATCACGAATTCTTGGCACCCCTATTACCAAGCTGTTCAAGATTTATAATTGTTGGCTGTGGAGATTTCTGGTGGGACCTTTTTAATTTCCATTTTCTTCACTAGGTCGTTGGAGTCCCGTCGGATCTCACTTCCGCGAGTCGATGTCATTGATCGAGCGATCGATCGCCACGTTCCTTTGACGGACTTTACGGGTTATTTTTGCTTGCGACATTCTGTGATGCTTGGCTATGAAGTCGCTCTATTTCCAGCTGTGCCAACATCCAGACAAACCCCATTGAACCAGGCTACTACCACACCCAAATACAACAGGCGAGTCATAATGCATGCAATACCTAACAAACATGGAGGGGTTTCGTGGCCCACTCGTATGCAGCACGACTAATTCGCTTCCCTCAGGCTCACTGTTCAACCTAGCAAACGCAAACGATCTGTATACCGAACAGTGGTATATCCTCAGCGCCGCCGCCTATCCCATGAGCCCGGAAAGTAATACTTCCTTCAGGGGTCAGGACAGACATGGCCACCCATTAGACGGGGTCACCGGGTCCGGGTGTGATGCCACTCGTTGATACGGCGAGATAACCCGAGAAAGCGAAGAAAAGAGACCGTGAAAGACGCCCACCCATTACGGACGCTGGATCCGGATTCACTCCACCCTATCTCCCTCATCCACCCTACCCTCCCAACCCCTACGTCTTCACCCCAACGGCATGGGAAATACCAACTTCTTCGCCAGCACCAATCACGACCGATCCAGTCGCCAACACCCACGGGTGGACCGTTATACATGTGGTAGATACTAGAAATGGGCTTGCGCACGTAAGAGCCAACTTGGCGTCCGCGGTTCGCGACAACATACTGCCATTGATGATTAAACACGCAGGCCACACGTCCTAGATCTGGGCGGTTCCATACATCTGAGAAACAGAAAAGTGGTCATGACCAGTCCTGACCAGTTTTCGGGGAAAAACCTTTTCGAAGGACCCTTATTTGCCTTTTATATCAACTTTTGAGAGCTCTGATTGGAGGACGAGCTCATGAAGCGGTAACGTTATAAACCGTCCTCCTGATGCTATGTTGTGTCCGGTCTCTCCCACTTCCAGTTTACTGCCGTGCTCTCCCGTGCTCGTCGTTTGCCGGAGTGCAACGAGGCAGGCCACTATCTGCGGTGGAACAGCGGCCGATCTCTATGTAGACCTTGTTATTAGGTGATTATAAAGATGCCTAAATCAACGGCGTCGGGGCTGTAGTTAATTAGCACCCGTCAAACACGTGTCCGTTGGCTACCCACGAGGCTCTCAATCACAATAGTTCTTCCCAATTCATACATCCCGCACAGATCAGTGACGGTGGTCATCAGTCAAAGTTTTCTTTCATAACCCTCCTCGTGTCTCTAGCCGGCGCGCCTCGAAGCGGTCTGAAGGTCATAGTTCTGATCCCTCCTTTCTACATCCGCAGTCACCCAGACCGTACCACGCCCGCAGAAATAATGAAGGAGATACTGGTTGGCAGCACCTCCCCCATACACGCCTTGATCCCACCGCGAAGCCCTTTCGAGATGAAATCCTCGTCGCCTATCTCGCCCTCGAACAACTTTGGAGCGTAAGATGGCAATTCGAGTAAGACAACAGGCTGTTGGGTTAGATTCATGTTGGTCATGGTCATATTGGGGGTAGTACGATGGTGAGACGTCGGGGAAAGTTCGAGTGCAGTAATACTTGACATATTTGTCCAAGTCGTACAACATCCCACTGTCCAGCCACGCGCCCGCACGTCGGCAGAGACGTCGCAAAGCATCCCCTCACCTGACCTCTCCAATAATTCGTCTTGGTGAACGGCATCGGCGTCATGACCACCTTGCGCACCTCATTCCGGACGTCGCCTTCGACTTCCGTGCCTTTTTTGTGCCACTTCGATGAGTCACGTCAACATCGCGGGGGGTCCTTTGCCCGGCATGTCTGAATAACCCCTCTGCCAACCTGCGAACCACATGGCCATAGTCCGCGACCAGCCAAGGCGCTCCACCCTGCCGAACAAGTTCCCTCCCGGTCACTGGACTTCGGACCCGCCGACGAGTGCACGCGTCGATTGTATACTCGCGCCCCACTACTATGAGGATTTACGGTGAGTCTAATAGGCCCATATTAAACTGAATGTCCACGGGTGTACCGACCACCTTGACAGGATACGGTCGACAAAAGACGCGTATCGCGCGCGCGCTGTCCCGCAAGAACCTCAACAGCTCGTGTAGCGGCATCGGTTTGGCAGTGTGGGAAGACCGCGTACTCGCAACAATATGCTCGACAACCGTGCTAACGCCAGTGATCCAGCCGCTGCGAGGCGGTGACTCGCCCTCCCTCTTGCGTCGTCTTCGCTCCACACGCTCAGGTCCTCATTGTTCCACCCATCCCCCCACATACCGTCCAATACGTCCACACCGTATAGCTCAACGCGTTCGGCCCGTCCGCAGTGTTTAAGCTCGCGTCCAGCGCGCGCTCCTGCACCGAATGATCCCCGTAGCCCTTGCACATCGGATCGTACGCCTTCTTGTCGTCCATGTCCGTCGGCGCCCCGATTTCGCCAATGATGGGGGATACCACATGCTGGGAGCCGCAACCACCCGAGAAACATGACCACTGTGAGGAATCAGAAAGAGCAGACGAGGACAAGAGGGACGCGTACAGCATCTTGGTGCGGGTCCAAATAAACTTTGAACCCGTATTCTTTACATTTATAAAGGACGCAAATGGTGTAGTGCATGAAATCATAATCATAGTGTCCACTAGCTACGTCAACGGGGGAATATTCGTGCGGCATAGAGCAAGCACTCACGGTCCCTCGTGTTCGAGTGCCTCCCAAATGATAGGATACCGTAGCATGTTGAATCCCCACGCTCTGAGACGGCTCAAATGCGCGTCTGCAGAACCATCTATGCATCGACGCAATCTCAGAATTAATGAGCGTTTTATGACCTCGTCGCTGGACATGTTGAACTTGGCCTTTGGGCGTGTCAGAACTGTCTCCGAGTCATTCACAAGGAAACACCCAAGGGGGTGCTTTGCCTGGTATGTCCGAATAACCCCCTTGCGAACCACGTGGCCATAGTGTTGCAACGTCGACCCCACTGCGCGATCGATCTCGAGCAAGTCCACGAGGGTCCCCTCCGAGGACTGCCAGAGGACTCAGGCAAAGCCATACTAGTGAACAAGGACAGCAAACTCAGCTTAGCCTCCAATGAGGTAGGCATTCCCAATAAAGCTTTGAAGTCCGATGTACTGGTGCTGACCACTTGCTCTCGAGACAATGTTGCTAGCCATGTCATATCTGGATCCGATCAACTGCGGGTCGTCGAAAGGTGCGGCCTCTCAAGGGCCTGGAGCGTCGCCATCATGACTCCAGGGAACTACACCACAATTATCGCCTGCTTGGTGGAGCTTCCTGGCTGCCACGGCGGATTGGAGCCCGTGGTTGGCGTCTGGAAGATAAAAATTCCCATCAATGCTGAGGTACGTGCTACAAGGGTGGACCTCGATCAGAAACGCTGCAAATCTACCTTGATCAAAATAAGAACTTGACATTTTTGTAGTATGCCAGCATGGGATTCTCCCCATTCCTGAGTCGTGTCTTGTCTAGGTCGCCATAAGTCTCCATAAACTCTGCATGGCTAACAACGCTACTCCTTCTTTCTCCTACAGGCAGTCCACTCGCGGACTTGACGCCGTCAAGCGGAGAGCGACGGGATAACGGAGAAAAGAAACACGGGTCAAGTGAAAGGGGGGATGTGTCGGAGGTGAAAGGTGACGGACGCGCATGCTTCAAATCAAAGGGGTCATCACCGGTACCAACCTGCTGTTCAAGGACGCATTCATACGCGTCTCGCAGCTGCTCAAACACGGTGGGGAACAAGATGTCGAAGTAGCCCTGACGAACGAAGATCGTGTTACAGGGTACCACCGTCCCCCGTACGCTTGTCTGTACAACGGGTGCATTTGCACCTGGTACTGCATCGGGCAGAGAGGAGAAGTCCAAGAGAAGCAGACCATGACGAGGAAAATGTGCGCGGAGCAGGCGAAGAAGGGAGAGCTGGCGCGTAGGTATGGTGAGTCTAGGTCGGTCTAAGTATACCATCACCTAAAAAGATTTCTTCGGCCCATCTTGGTCATGCGATCGTACCCCCTGGGAAAACTGGGTAAAAAAATCCAGCGGGTACCTGAACCCCAATATGTCGGGGCGGTCTCGTCGCTCCCTGCCAGTGGCCACTCTCGCTTCTCCCTCGCCTCGCAACGTATCGAGCACTGGAAACCAAGCTCAATCGACGTTCACACATAATTCAATTTCGAACCCTCTGCTCTGCAGCAGTCCGCGACTCTGCAGCACACTGAACATTCAACATCCGGCCGATCTATTATCCCATCACCCTCCCGACCAATGTCTCGATCCGCGCAGTCAGCGCCATCCATAGATCCGGACGGATCCCTTCGAGAGTAACTTGTATGCATTGCGACGGGATCCAGTCAAACACGCCGACGACATCAATGGACGTATAATTTAAAGACAGTGCCTAACGTATATTATGCTATAGTTGGTACGTTACTAAGTGAAATCGTGTTGCAAAATGAAAACTCGCCTTCATGCGTGCAGCAGTATCTCGATATCCAGGTGACAATTGTGCGACGTCCCGTTCCGCGCAAAAGTTTTCAAACACTGAGGACAGGTCCACCGTAATAACCGCAAATGAACCGACAACATGTGGCGGATCAGACTCTGCCGCTGAAGGGGCCGTGAATGGCAGTGCCGCCATGGGCATGCAATCATCTCTCTGCTGTCGCCGCCGCCGCCGAGGGCGTGCCCGTTGCGCAGATGCGCAGACACGAGCCTGGGGTCTGGGGGGAGGATTACACCACAGTCGTGACCATGTTCGGTCACACATTGACAGGTAATCTCAGCCGCGGGAAGGCTGAGCAGGAAGAGCTCAAGGCTGAAGATGGATCAACGCTTTTGGAAGGAGTTCGGGGGGAGGTGTGCCTACGGGTCTGGTACGATCTGCTGCAGGTGGAACATGGTGCAATGGTGGGGGATAAGTAAAAGTAGTGTGTTTTGGAGGTATGATAACGTCGACCTTTGGAACGGGTTTTAAAGCTGGAGCAGCCCTGCGACACAATAAATAGAAAACTGCGGGCGCCAGGACCATTGGCAAGTACAACGTGTAAGGTCATACGCATATCACCCATCACGGAACTCGTCGGCAGTCGGTACTGGCAACGTTGCTAATCTCCAGCCTTACGATGGAGGCTCTCCGACGATGCCCAAGAACACCTGTATTTAATTTGCAGAGTTAGTTTCCGAGGCCCATTATAGGGTACATAGTAACCCGAAGGAGGTCAGCAGTTCACTAACTTGGACGGCTCGACGCGCGGGTTCAAACAGCACCTTGAAAAGTCATCGCAAACAGTCTTGATATCAAACAACAGTCGACTCGGAGAGAGAGATAACTACCCGATCCCCAAATAGCCCAGATCTACGGAGGTGTCCATGGTGGCGCGATTTCCACTCCTACGCTGACATAATCACAATCATCACTGATGGCGCGACTTTCTTCAATGCATTTTCCGCATCAATATGAAGAGCGCTGTATTAGTACTCTCTACTTGTTTGACAGAGCTCAGACAAACAAGAGCCTGTTGTTACTATCCTCCCTACGTGGTCCCGCACCCCGAATTCTAACACATAGTGGTCCTCTCCAATATGGTGGGAGCAGGTGGTATGTTTGAGGTGCGCGTCATCCATGTGGACCGCTACTCGACTGTAACTCAACGGCATCGGGGCTGTATTTCAATTACACAGTACCTGACACCTGTTAAACACATGTCCGTTGGCTGCCCACGAGGCTCTCAATCACAATAGTCCTTTCCAGATTCATATGTCCCATACAGGTCGGCGACGGTGGTTCGCCGCGATCAGTCAAAGTTTTATTTCGTAACCCTCCTCGTGTCTCCCCCCAGCGCGAGGCGGTCTGGTGGCCATAGTTCTGATCCCTCCATGCTGCATCCGCAGTCACCAGACGGCCCCGGCCGTACTTCTTACTCCCTGTGACACCACTACTTTCGGAGAAATAATGAAGGAGACACTGATTGGGCCACAGCACCTCCGAATCTAGATGCACTAGCGTCACATCCTGCCGTTGAGCTTTTTCCCACACCACCAAAGAATTTGAATTTGTGACTGCGATCACGAATTCTCGGTTCCCCTACGACCAAGCCTGAACTGTTCGAGATTTCTAAGTGTTGGTCGTAGATATCTCTGGTGGGACCTTTTTGATTTCCATTTTCTTGGCTGGGTGCGCAGACCGTCGGGTCGCGCTTCCGCGAGTCATTCATTGATCGAGCGATCGAGCGATCGATCGTACTTCCTAAATACTGGAAACTTATCGGTCGTAAGGTTTCCGAAGTAATAGGTCTGGTTTGAGGAGGCTTGGAAGTTTGTGTGAACTGCGTCGCCACATGAACCGCTCGTAAGCCCCAATTCTCTGACTTGTCAACGTTTCGAATCGTCCTCGACGACCTGGTGGGTTGACGGACTTTACGGGGCACTTTTTAAGTTTTGCTTCTGACACAGGTGGCCTGGTCATGAAGTCGGTCGCCTCCGTTGCCCACATGGTCATAAATGAAGCCTTCCCACGAAATGACGTCGGGCATGCTCCCGCCGACTCTCCACCTCTCGCACTGCCACTCCAACAGTAGGGCCTCTCGCGCTCCCTTGTCTCACGCGCACGTGTGTTACAGAAGGGTGTGCTTCCAGACGGTGCCGCCCTCGACCCCATCGTTTCTACCCTCCCAGATACAAAGATGCACTCGACAGCCCTCTTCAAACACGTGCGATGCAGACCAGTGCGAGAAAAAGTGTGGTACTCACCGTTTGGGAGTGAACGATCCGTCGTTGCCCGTCCCATAATCCTGTTGGTCGACGACAGACGTGCGCTTCCACCCCTACCTATCGGTAGCTGTCCTGCGGATACGACTGTCACACTCAATCCCGGTGCATCACATACTTCTAACGAGCATCCCCCACACATCCGTCGATCCCACCGCGGAGCCATTTCGAGACGGGGTCCTCGTCGCCTATCTCGTCCTCGAACAGCTTTGGAGCGTAAGATGGCAATTCAAGAAAGACAACACAGGGTTGGGTTGGATTCATGTTGTGGATTGAAGATAGAACGATGATGAGACGTCGGGGATTACGGGTGCAGTAATACTTGACATAGTTGTCCAATGTAAACGATCCATGTTCAATGACCGTCACTGGCACGTTGAAGCGACGGATACGACTAGTCGTACAACATCCCATTGTCCAGCCACGCGCCCGTGCGTCGCCGGAGACGTCGCAAAGCACCCCCTCACCTAACCTCTCCAATAATTCGGCTTGATGAACGGCATCGGCGTCACGACCGGCTTGCGCAATTTATTCCAAACGTCGACTTCGACTTCCATGTCCTTTTTGTGCAACCCCGACGTCACCACTCCTACATAAGAAAAGTAAAGGAGCGTATACTAGATGAGGCAGATTAAAAAGAGCGTATGGGTGAAAGACGGACCGATACTCTCCGGCTGTGACGGCGCGTACACCTGTGAGCCTTCAACACGGAAAAAAATACAATCAGCACATGCATCATCAGATCACCCACGGTGAGTAAGACGAACGTCTAGCAGGAGTCCCTTCGACGATCAACCCTACCCGACGCCTCGGAGGCCCCTCTTTCAGATGCTTCAACACGTGTGTTGCACCAATGAAATCGCCCGTTTCGCGTCGTTCTTTGCCTACAGAACCATGAGCATGGGTCAAGTGTCAACGGCATGGAGGCAAACACGCACCGACCAACCACGTCAAACCCGCCTCGACCAGTGATGTGTTCTGGTCAATATCATTTCCATATAACATAAGCCGGCTTCCAAGCGTAGGCTGTCCCGAGCACCTAGACCCGCCAGTTGGTGGCGAGGAGACGTGACATTTCGACCGTTTGTGATGGTGGAATGGATATCTGACAGGCGTTTCATTGATAACGTTCCTCCGAGCGGATATACATCCGACTCTTACCTCGAAACCGTCTTCGCCTGTGTAACCATCCCGTGCCACATGGAGATTGAACCCTTCGATAGGGCCATAGGCGGACTTTCCAAAAGTCAAGCCTTTGAGGTCGAATGAAGTGAGTCTCTGCAAGTGTTGTGCAGCCTGGGGACCTGATCGGAATAGCAAGGATGTCACGGGTGCAAAGTGGACATAAGGCGACACGAAGACAAGGGGAAAGGCACACTACTGCATCTTGCAATGCAATCAGTCCCAACTCTCCAGCACCACGTGTTCCACAGGTCCTTCGTTCGCTCGTTCGCTCGTGCTCCACGTGGCTAGCTTGTCACGGAATCAGGCAATATTTTTATCCCGCGTGCCTGCAAGTGTCGGGATGCTTGGTGATCATGGTATCATCGATGATCCCACCGTGCTCGTTGAGGAGCACGGAGAGTGTCGAAGAGTATGGTGCGAGTATCACGAGCGACGACGGCGTGAGCCATTCAAGAAAGGCGGTTGCGGTTGGACCACGGAAGCTAGATTCAGTTTTTCCACGGTCAGACTGAACGGGTATGCGATGAGAAACACGGCGTACTTTGACTGAACCATGTGTCCGACGTTTCACAAGCCCACGCTAGTACGCACATGCGTGTGGCTGGCGACTGCGATCGGAAAGTGACTTGGTGGTCAAGGACTCGAAACGTGCTTGGCGGCAAGTTTCACGACCCACCTTGACCGACAGACCCGTATGAGAGCGGCATGGAGTACCCCGCAAACGGGACCATCTTTGCGCCATGCCCGACGTAAAAGTTGTAGAGATCGAGCTACGTGTGCAACCCGGGTTGGGAACAAGCGCGGTTTTCGTCTCAGGTGGGACTCGCCGTTTCGCCGGACGTTGCGACGCCCCTGGATAGAGATTGGGTTTGAAGCCAAGTCAGCGCATAACGAGAAGATGCGGGTGCGAAAAGACGTCTCGAAGTCAATATTATGTGGAATGACCTGCAAAGCTTGCTTTCGCGACATTCCGCCTTCTCCGCAGGCTGATTTGCCGTTTTGGCCAAGTAGTACAATCCAGGCACTAGCAATAAATAATCTCTAGCAACTTCATAGAATCCAGTAGCACGATGCATGTACCTCAGACTGCGCTTTCACCTTCTGCCAGTCATCCCCTGGAATATCGATATCAGAAATCCCCTGAAAAAAAAGGTGACCGCGGCACGTACCCCACACGTAGACATGACTCCTCACAAGGATAGCCGCAGCTTCCAGGTACTTTTTCATCGCTGCCGCCATGCTATCCGTCAGATCTTCCTCGCAGGGGGTATTGGCAATGATCGGGACGCGGAGGGTATCCAAGTAAGACAGGACCGGGCCACTTCCGCCGATCCGAACACCCTTGATCATTCATTCAACACCGTCAGATCGGTACATTCCCTACCAAGCAAGTCGCTTACCTGTGCTAGACAAACAAGTCGAACTATATCGGGTCAGCGATCGGTGATCGCGATCGCCCGTCGACGTCGATCGAACACCTAACCTACCTGGTGCGAGATCTCAAACAAGTCCCCCTCCCACAACAATGTAGCCATCACCGCATTCTGCGAATCCGTATGGATACAACAACCACTGTTCCTCTTATCGAACGCGTTCCAAAACAAGGGCGTACACGCCGACTCTGTGAGGTTTATTTTCGGACGACGGAGAAAGACGCGATCGGTGTGAGGGGGTGGCTTGTGGGCCGGGCAGGGCGAACATGCGTAAGGGTTCGATCCGTTCCTTTTGAACGCCGGATAGGGTAATGTGGACCTTGTCTCTGGCATAGTATCGAAGATCAGAAATGCAGGGGATACCGCATCAAATGTGAAATCGAAGAAGACCCACCCGACGCGGATAGAGATGCCACTCCGGTTCCAGCGACCCACCCAAGCCAATAAAAGCCCGTACACAGCTCTGGAATGAGGTTCGTGGGTTATGCATCAACGCAATCCCAGAATTAGTGCGAGTTTCATGAAATAGATGTACTTGGAGGGGGTCGGTCGAGACCACGAACGCATCAGCCTCGTCGCTGGACATGTTGAACTTGGCCCTGGGCGTGCAGAGCCTGAGGAAACACCCACGGGGTGCTTTGCCTGGTATGTTCAAATAACCCCCTTGCGAACCACGTGGTCATGGTGTTGCAACGTCGACCCTACCGCGCGAACGATCTCGAGCAAGTCCCGTCCCCGGACCTTCAGAAGGCTTCAGATTCGTCATGCTCGTCCGTCGGTTGCATTCTTGCGCCGCTATATGCTGCAAATCCCGTTCTAGAAAATTACTTTGTAAAAATTACTTTTCGGCCTAGAGAAGCTTGGGTGAAAAAATCCAGTTGGGTAAGCACCTAAATGGTCAGAGTGGTCTCGCCGCTCCCTGGGCCCTTCTCGCTTCCCCCTCGGCTCGCAATGATCTGTTGCAGTACAAGATGCGAGCGCCTGCAAATATTCTAGCACTAGGCAACCAAGTTAAATCGACGTTCATACATAATCTAATCCCGAACTCTTAGCTCTGGGATCGACAGGCGAAGATTGCTCTAGAGCAGTCCGCGACTCTGCACCACACTGGACATTCCGCTGATATCTAGTGCGGGGGCGACGAGCACGAAGGTGGTAAAGTACAATGCGACTCCCTTTACGTCGAATCGTCCATCATTATCCCATCACTCGGATTCACTCCCGACCAAGTTGAGCCGCGCAGTCTGCGCCACCCATAGATCCGGACGGGGATGCCTTCGAGAGTAACTTGTATGCATTGCGACGGGATCCGGTCAAACACGCCAACGACACATTGACCCCACGGCGGAATCACCAGCGTGTGGCGCTGATCGGTAACACTACTATATGACGACGGTCCCAGCGGGAGTGGAAGGGTGGTGACAAGACTCCATGCGCCCACGCATTCACCGTACCTCACCTTCATCAATCCTGTTTACCTTTTTCTGGTAACTCCGCTGAGCCATCAAATGCATCACTTTCAACCTTCCCCTTCCGTTCCAGAACCACTCACCCGGCAAGTTGCGGGTGCCTTCTAAAGAACAATCTTCCAGAAGCTATCCATGCGAGCTCCCGTTCTGCCAGTGGTGATGGGCATGGCGATGGCACCCTTTTGCACTAAATCGTCTGCCACATCAGAGCTAGTTCCATTCACCGATCGGACCAACATCTTCATGATCCGGACCAGCCATGTATTGTTGTCAACCAATGTAACCAGAAAAACGTATTTCAAGGCGTGCGTGTTCCACAAGGATGTCAAGTCAAGCATACCGACGACAGATTGACCACACGCAAAACATCAATGGACATTTAATTTATGTAAAGATAGTGCCGGACATATATGATGCTATCAGACAACATCAAACTCTACTCTAGTTGATAAGTTATTATGAGAAATCATGTCGCAAAGTAAAAAAGATTGAATGCATAGGAATCAACTTGAAAAAGTGTTCAGAGTGGGATGGCCAGCAGTGCCCAGCACCACGAGCTTCTTATTCACCGTAAGAAAGAGGAAAAAAGGATGTGCTGGAAGGAAAACACACCTTCATGTGTGCAGTAGCATCCCGATATCAAGGTGACAGTTGTGCGGCGTCCCCCTCCGCGCAAATGTTTTCAAACATTGAGGACAGGTCCACTGTAACAACCATAAATGAACCGACAAGACGTGGCGGATCAGGCTCTGCCGCTGAAGGGGTCGTGAATGGCAGTGCCGCCATGGACATGTGACGATCTCTCTGCTGTCCCCGCCGCCGCCGAGAGCGTGCTCGTTGCGCAGATGCGCAGACACGAACCTGGAGTCTAGGGGGAGGATTGCACCACAGTCGTGACCATGTTCGGTGACACATCGGCAGCTAATCTGTGCCGCGGGAAAGCTGAGCAGGGAGAGCCCAAGGCTAACGATGGATCAGCACTTTGGAGAGGCGAGTTCGAGGGGACGTTCGCATACAGGTCAGGTAGGATCGGCTGCAGCTGGGACGTTTGGTGACTTTGCATTGGCGATGTCGCCTTTGGTGATGGGTTCTAAAGCTGGAGCATCCTAGCACAATAAATAGAGAACTGCGGGCACCAAGACAGCCATTGGCACGTACAACGTGTAAGCCACCATGGAACTCGTCTGCTGGCCATACTGGCAGACGCCTGTATTTAATTTTCAGAATCAGTCCCCAACACCAATTATAGGGTACATAGTAACCTGAAGGAGACAGTACTCACCAACTTGGACGGCTCGACACGTGAGTTCAAACAGCACCCCGAGAAATCATTCCAAATAGTCTTGATATCAAATAACAGTCGACTCAGAGAGAGAGATAGCTACCAAGATGGGCCCAGATCCACTGGACGGAGGTGCCCATGGTGGCTTGATCGGACCCTGCTTCCACTCCTATGCTTACACTATCACCCCGTATTGTCTCACACTATTCTTCATGATTGTACTTATTATTAACGTTCCACGGCCTTCCAAGCACCTCTGGACCCGCAAGCCGCCTTTACTCGTTACCTTATGACGTTCGACTCCGTCAAGACTTGCATAAAATCGACGGCGACTAGGAAGGAAACTCCACGATAAGAATGAACGCTCAAAGTCGAGCCTCGTGCGAGATTGCTCCATCTAAAAAGTCCGTAATCGAGGCGTCATAGCAATTCAACACCTCGCGGCAGGCTGATCGAGCAAACAGACCGGTCTGGATCCTCTTCTGATATGACCTTGACCTTCGACATTACCCATTTAAGTACTCTTTGAGATTTCCAGATCAGTGACGAACAGCTCGGCCTCAGCGACTTCGAGGTTGTCCATGGTGGCCTGTACATTAGTACGGGTACTAGAACTTACTCTCTACTTTTGACAGAGCTCAGACAAACAAAGAACACATTGTTACTATTCTTCTTGTGAGGTACCGCACCCCGAATTCTAACACATCGTGGTCTTCATATGATGAGCCCTCGACCCAAATCCCCCCTGGCGCACGTAAGAGCCAACCAGGGTTCGCGACAATGTACTGAACACGCGCCCAGCCACGCGAGATCCGGGTGGTTTCAATCTCTCCCCTCCAGTTTACTTGCCGTGCTCTGTCATGCCAACCAAGAGTCGTTGCGAACGAGGCACGCCTGTGGTACAGGGACCGATCTGTGGAGTGGAACAGCTAGTCTCATGGTTGACACCCCGCTGATTGGCAGCCGCGTCAGGATTCTGAAGGTGCCATCCAAACGTCTGGCTCGAAACTATGGAACAGCGGCCCTATTACCTGTAGTGAGTGGAAGTATCCATTTTTGGCCCCTTGGTCCAATGGCCTGCTAGGGACTCGTCGGGGCTGCATGCCCAGTGGCGAGGCTCTCAATCATCACATTGTTCTTTCCAGATTCATAACATTGTCCCACGGTCGGTGACGGCAGTTGATGATGATCAAAGCTTCCTTTCATAACCTCCCTGTGTCCTCGCCCAGCACGAGGCAACCATACTTAGTTCTGATCCCTCCTTGCTGCATCCGCAGTCACCCAGACCGTACCTTTTTGCTGTCCCCGCCGCCGCCGAGAGCATGCTCGTTGGGCAGATGCGCAGACACAAGTCTGGAGCCTGCAGAGAGGATTGCACCCCAGTCGTGACTACGTTCGGTCACACATTGGCAGATCATCTCTACGGCGGGAAAGCCGAGTAGGAAGGGCCCGAGGCCAAAGATGGATCAGCACTTTGAGAAGCGAGTTTGGGGCTCGCATACGGGTCAGGTGCAATCAGCCGCAGCTGGGACGTTTGGTGACTTACATTGCTGACGTCATCTTGTGTGATTGGTTTCAACTGGAGCAGTCCTGCGACAATAAATATAAACTGCGGGCACGTAAACTGCGGGCACAAAGACAGCCATTGGTAAGTATAATGTGTAAGCTCTATGATACGTATATCACTGGCAACGTTGTTGATCCCTAGCCTTGCGATGAAGGCTCTCCGATGATGGGCCCAATAATGCCCCATTTAATTTGCAGAGTTAGTTTCCGAGACCGGTCATAGGGTACACAGTAACCCGAAGAAGGTCAGCAGTACTCACTAATTTCGCAGCAAGTTGCCAGCGATTGAACGGCTCGATGCGCGAATTCCAATGGCGCCTCGAAAAGTCATCGCAAACAGTCTTGATATCAAACGACGGACTCGGAGAGAGAGATAACTACCGATCGGATCCCCAAGAAGGGCCCAGATCGACGATTGGGCGGAGGTTGCTCACTTATGTAATAGTGTACTTACTCGGACTTGTTTGACGGCTCGCACAAAAGGGGACTATCCTCCCTGTGTGCCCGCACCCCGAATTCTGACCATACTAGTGGTCCTCTTCAATTAAATTATAGTGGGAGTAGGTCACGTTTGAGGTGCGTGTCATCCATTTGAAGTGCGGGTGGACCGTTAAGGGTATCCATGTGGTAGAAATGGGCTCGCGCACGTAAGAGCCAACTTGGCGTCCGCTGTTCGCGACAACGTACTGCCATTGATGACTGAACACGCAGGCCACATGTCCTGGGTCTGGGTGGTTGCATATCTTGTATCTCTAATCAAATCTCTCCCGCTTCCAGTTTACTCTGCCGTTATCTGTGGTGGCACAGTGGCCCTAGTATAATGAATGAACCTTATTAGTAGGTTACAGGGAAGCTTACTTAAATCAACAGCGTCGGGGCTGTAGTATAGTCAATTAATTCAAATACAGGTGTGTTGTCCGTTGGCTGCCCACGAGGCTCGATCACAATAGTTCTTCCCAATACATACGTCCCGCACAGGTCGGCGCTTCAGCGACGGTGGTCATCAGTCTTTTTTTTTCGTAACCCTCCTCATGTCTACGCCCGGCGCACCTCGAGGCGGTCTGAAGGCCATAGTTCTGATCCCCCTTTCTACATCCGCAGTCACCCAGACCACACCCACAGAAATAATGAAGGAGACACCGGTTGGCTACATTGAGGATAGTACGATGGTGAGATGTCGGGGAAAGTCCGAGTGCAGTTATACTTGACATAGTTGTCCAATGTAAATGATCCATGTTCAATGACCATCACTGGCACCTTGAAGCGACGGAGGGGTACTACTAGTCGTACAACATCCTACTGTCCGACCACGAGCCCCGGGCCGTGTGTCGGCGGAGACGTCGCAAAGCACTCCCTCACCTGACCTCTCGTCCCGGTGCGTCATGTGTCACGACTCACGACCGCCTTGCGCAACTCATTTCGAACGTCGACTTCGACTTCCGTGCCTTTTTTGTACCACCCCGGCCCGACGACTCACGTCAACATCGCGGGGGGTCCTTTGCCTGGTATGTCTGAATGACTCCTTTTTCAACCTGCGAACTACATGGCCATGGTCGGCAACCAGCCAAGGCGGTCCCCCGGTCACTAGACTTCGGACCCGCCGACGAGTGCGCGCGTCAATTGCGTGCTCGCGCCCCGCTACTATCAGGGTTTATGGTGAGTCTGATAGGCCCATGACGCGGGTTGTTATGAAGCACGATGATTATTGCAGGCGCTGATTTCCCGTCCCTCTTTTTGCGTACCCCTTGTGAAAACTGGGTGAAAGGTCCGGTGGTGGGAACGGTACCTGAACCCAAATACTCCCACCCTCTCGTTTCCCCCTCGCCTTGCAACCAATCTGGCGCCCAAGGAGCTCGACGATGAAAGGTTTACCATGCGACTCCCTTTGCGTTAAGTCATCCATCATTATTTGATTACCCATCCAAACATCTTGATCCGAGCAGTTAGTGCAACCCACAGATACCCGGACAGATCCCATCGAGACTAACCTACCATATACATTCCGACGTCGGCGATTTCGCCGTGTGGTCAATGTGTCGTCGGTGTGCCTGATTGGATCCCCTGTGGTGCTGACCGGCAATGCTGCTACATAGCGACGGTGCCAGCGGGGCAGGGAATGGCGATAATGGCTCCATACGCCACACACTGGCATTCACCGTACTTGAATTCACCCCTAGCCTCTTCAATACTGTCATAGCTCCGCTGAGCCACCAATCCATCACTCTCACACATCTATCAGATGACATCAGACTCTACTCTAGTTGATTCTTTCCGCACCCCCCCTCCCTCCTGCGCAGATTGTGACCGCCAGCATTCTCATTATCTAGGATGCCACTCCTCCGAACGTTCGGATTACCCAATCTCCTCCGGGTCTTGCATACAGGAGCTTGTATTCACTGTAAGAAAAGAGGGGAAAAGAGGGGGGACTGGAAGGAGAACGCACCTTCATGCTTGCGGCGGCATCATGATCCCTCCATTAAGGTGACAATTGTGCATCCCCTTCCTCGAAAAGGTTTTCCAACATAGAGGACAGGTCCACCTCAGCAACCTCAAGTGAACTGACAAGATGTGACGGATCAAACTCTGCTGTTGCATGGGTCGTGAACCGCAGTCCCGCCATGGGCATGCGATGCTCTGTGTGCTGTTCTCCCCGGTCCCGAGAGCGTGCTCGCTGCGCAGGTGTGCGGACACGAGCCTGGGGTCCGCACGGAGGGCCGCACCACAGTCGTGGCCATGTTCGATCACACATTGACAAGTGATCTCAGCCGCGGGAAGGCCGAGCAGGAAGAGCTCAAAGCTGAAGACGGATCAGCACTTTGGGAGGCAAGTTCGAGCAGAGGTGCGCCTACGGGTCTGGTGCGATCTGCTGCAGGTGGAACATCTTAGTGACTTTGCAATGGCGACGCCGTCCTTTGGGACGGACTTTATGAAGCAGCCCTACGACCATAGATGGAAATTTTCAAGTATCAGGACAGCCATTGGCAAGTACAACGTGTCGCTTATCACCCCGGTTCGCCGAACTTTGTCCGTGTTGGCAAAGTTGCCAATCCCCGCCGCACATGCCCTCCGAAGGTTGGTATCAGGTAAATGCCTTATCTGCGGAGCACGAAGCTTTACAACGGAAAATTTCCGATATGATTCCCCTGTATTTAATTTGTGGACTAAGTCCGAAGATCCTGTCATAAGTACTGGCAGGGGTTTGTAGGCTGTAGAGGATAAATATAGATAAACATAAGCCTTTCAAGTACCCGATAGGGGCCTTCGGTTCGGCCGCAGTCTGGAACGAGTGGACTCATCGGATATCAAGCGCCCACCCATGTCGCAACCCGCCCGTCTAACGAGGCAAAGGGGCAGTCAGGCAGAGTCGTCGAGCCGTCGCGATCGTGTACAATTGCCGTCGTTCATCTCACCCTCGCCCTCATCCTCACGCGCCCTCACTCGCCTCCCCCCACATCTACCACCTATCCAACTGCGCCGTCTCGCTCACCCTCGCCCACCCTGCAATCCCCTGTTGACTGTACGACACAGACCCATTACTAGTACCGTAGCGGATACCCAGGGGTGGCGAACCAAGGAGCTAGGTCGGTGTGAGACCAAAGCGTAAGCCAGGGTCGGACAGCGATTGAACGCACGCGAAACTCGCAAGCAACATGCACAACTTGAGGACTGGGCGCGGAGTGTCGTTCCCATTCCACCCGTGGGTACCGGCCCAACCCTGCCAATATTGTTCGTAACTCAAGGAGCTCTCCGAGACTGAACCGGGTAATTATTTAAAATCCACACTCATGAATCTCGAACAGCATAGTCATAGAGAAGCCAGCAGGACGGAGCCAAGGCGTCCAGATGGAGGTGGCTCTAACCAGTGTCTCCTTCGTTATTTCTGCGGGATTGCTGTAATATTGAACTTTGTGTGTGAGTTTCATTACAGGGAGGAAGAAGCACGGTCCGGGTGATTGCGGATGCAGTGAGGGAGATAAGATCTATGAATGAAATGAAACTTCGACTGACGGAATCACTATCGCCACCCTGTGCAGGAGAGTTGGAACACATTCCCGGTGGGAGCCCTTGATTTCCGTTTTCTTGGCTAGGTGGGCGGATCGGAGTCTAATGGACTTTTCGGTGGCCATCCGCATCACACTGCCGCGAACCAATTCACGTCAACGTCACCGATCGAGCGATCGAGTCCTACGGGAAAGACGGCTCGTACCTTGAACGTTCCACGAGTGGTTACGGAAGGGTGGCTTCCATGCGGCCGCCCTCGACCCCCTCGTTTCTACCCTCCCTGATACAAAGATGCACTCGACAGTCCTCTACGCTGTCAACCCAGCAAACACGTGCGATGCAGACCAGTGCGAGAAAAAGTGTGGTACTCACTGTTTGTGAGTAAACGATCCGTCGTTGCCCGCCCCATAATCCTGTAACCTGTTGGTCGAGGACAGACGTGCGCCTCCACCCCTACCTATCGGTAGCTGTCCTGAGGATACGACTGTTACACCCAATCCCGGTGCATCACATACCTCCAACACGCCTCCCCCACACATCCGTCGATTCCGCCATGGAGCCATTTCAAGACGAGATCCTCGTCGCCTATCTCGTCCTCGAACGGCTTTGGAGCGTAAGATGGCAATTCAAGACAACACAGGGTTGGGTTGGACTCATGTTGTGGTCATGGTCATATTGAAGATAGAACGATGGTGAGACGTCGGGGAAAGTACGGGTGCAGTAATACTTGACATAGTTGTCCAATGTAAACGATCCATGTTCGATGACCCGCATTATCACATTGAAGCGACGGAGGGGGTAGTCGTACAACATCCCATTGTCCAGCCACGCGCCCGCACGTCGCCGGAGACGTCACAAAGCACTCCCTCACCTAACCTCTCCAATAATTCGGCTTGATGAACGGCATCGGCGTCACGACCGCCTTGCGCAATTTATTCCGAACTTCGACTTCGACTTCCGTGCCCTTTTTGTGCAACCCTGAGGTCACGTACGCCATAGCGATGCTCTGTCCCAGAGTAGGTGATGGAATACCCGACGTCACCACTCCTACGTAAAAAAAAGGAGCGTATACTATATGAGGCAGATTAAAAAGAGCGTATGGGTGAAAGACGGACCGATACTCTCCGGCTGCGACGGCGCGTACACCTGTGCGCCTTCTATACGGAAAAAAGTGCAATCAGTACATCCATCGTCAGATCACTCACGGTGAGTAAGACTAACGTCTAGCAGGAGCCCCTTCGACGATCAACCCCACCCGACGCCTCGGCGGCCCCTCTTTCAGATGCTTCAACACGCGTGTTGCACCAATGAAATCGCCCGTTTCGCGTCGTTCTTTGCCTACAGAGCCATGGGCATGGGTCACGTGTCAATGGCATGGAGGCAAATACGCACCGATCAACCACGTCAAACCCGCCTCGACCGGTGATGTGTTCTCGTCAATATCATTCCCATATAAACATAAGCCGGCTTCCAAGCGTAGGCTGTCCCGGGCACCTAGACCCGCCAGTTGGACCGGTGACTTGGCGAGGAGACGTGACACTTCGACCGTTTGTGATGGTGGAATGGATATCTGACAGGCGTTTCATTGATAACGTTACTCCGAGCGGATATACATCCGACCCTTACCTCGAAACCGTCTTCGCCAGTGTAACCGCCCCGTGCCACGTGGAGATTGAACCCTTCGATAGGGACATAGGCAGACTTTCCAAACGTCAAGCCTTTGAGATCGAAAGAGGTGAGTCCCTGCAAGTATTGTGCAGCCTGGGGACCTGATCGGAATGGCACGGGTGTCACGGGTACAAAGTGGACATAAGGCGATACAAGGACAAGGGGAAGGGCACATTACTGCACCTTGCAATGCAACCAGTCCCCAATTCTCTAGCACCTCGTGCTCCACAGGTCCTTCCATCGCTCGTTCGCTCGCGTTCCAAGTGGCTAACTTGTCACGGAACCAGGCGAGGTCTTTATCCCGCGTACCTGCATTCGTGACAACGTAAAAGGCATCGTCGGAATGTTTGGTAATCATGGTATCATCGATGATTCCACCGTGCTCGTTGAGGAGCACGGACAGCGTCGAGGAGTAGGGTGCGAGTGTGACGAGCGACGACGGCGTTAGCCATTCAAGAAAGGCGCTCGCAGTTGGACCACGGAAACTAGATTCAATTCACGGATCACAAAATGATTCAGTTTTTCCGCGGTCAGACTGGCGGGTATACAATAAGAAACACGGCGTACTTTGATTGTACCATGTGTCCGACGTCAAACAAGCCCACGCTAGTCCGTACATGTGTGTGGCTGGCGACTGCGGTCGGAAAGAGACTTGGTGGTCAAGGACA
>JBBPRK010000521.1:0-21583 GCA_038093075.1 Boletus patriciae | reverse complement strand
TATTACTAAGAGTATCCATCTATCTTACTAAGCATTCATCCATATTACTCAGAGTATCCATCTATCTTACTAAGCATTCATCCATAACAATTCCTCCATAAACCAAAGTGTCCTTCCATCCTTCCATCCTTCCATCCTTCCATCCTTCCATTTCCAGGCCTGGAAATGTCGGTTCAGATGGATAAGTGTAGTCAAAGCGTACAAAGTCTACCAAAAGTCTACAAAGTGTAGGATTGGAGTGTAGAAAGTGTAGCTTAAGGACGAAATCTAGGAAAAGCGTAGTCAAAGTGTAGCGAAATTGCACCAAGTCTAGCGAAAGCGTAGTCAAGTGTAGGAAAGTGTAGCGCAAATCATGGACTAGGGTATGGCGAAAATCCCGTAGAAAAGTGTACCAAAAGCGCTCAAAAAGCGTAGTAAAGCGTAGGAAGTGTACCAATGTCTAGCGAAAAAAGCGTAGTAGAGTCTACCAAAGTGTAGGAAATGTACCAAGTCGAGCGTAGGAAGTGTAGGAAAGTGTAGGAAAGTGTAGCTATCGACCGTAGACATTAGCGTATGGCGAAAATCCTAGTGAAAGTGTAGCGTACAAACCCTAGTAAAGCGTAGTCAAGCGTAGTCAAGCGTAGGATATGTAGGATATGTAGCGATCGAAGCGTAGTAAAGCGTAGTCTAGTGTAGCGAAAAGCGTAGTGAGTGTAGCTTTGACTATAGTCAACCTAATTCAGACTGGGGGTTCCCCCCAGGCCCCGTGCCGAGACAATATAATCCCACCCACCCTAATTTAACTGCTAACTTAATCTGCATAATTCAGACAGGCCCTGTATTTATTTTGCTAGTTTTTTGCTGTTTTTCTGGGTGGTGGTTGCAGTATTTATTTGTTTTCTCCATGATTTGCGGTCCGAAAAATCCCCAAAAATATTCATTATTTGGCTCATAGTATGGCCTGTGCTGGTTTAATTTTTCGCGGGAATCTGACGGTGGAAAAGCACTCAAATCTCAGCTTTCCCCTCAAATTACCCCGTTCGCTTTAGGGCAGGCTTCTAGTCGTGCGAAATGCTAATAATGGTAGTGGTCCTCAGTGGTGACTAGCGTCACAATCGCTATGGCGAAAATCTATTAGCAAAATACTCCTTCTTAGCCTAGTAAAGCGTAGTAAAGCGTAGGAAAACCGTCCTGCCTGAGTCCATCGTAACCCTAACCTCATGCGCTTCCCATATCCGGTCGCTCACCTCATCGTGGCTGCGATCACCCTCAAATAACCTCTCCCGTCACCTCAATCCCTAATCGCGGGAATTTTCTTCCAAATCTAGTGTCCATCCGTCCATCCGTCCATCCATCCATCCTTCCATCCTTCCATCCATCCGTTTACAGGGGTGAAAATGCCAGAACAGATGGTTAAGTCTACCAAAGTCTACGAGAGTGTAGGAGAGTGTAGCGATCAAGCATAGATGTTAGCGTATGGCGAAAAACCTAGTGAAAGAGTAGCGTAAAAAGCCTAGTAAAGTGTAGTCGAGTGTACCGATATCTGTTTAATTTCTCAGTGATTTGTGGCCAGGGAAAACTGGAAAAATGACCAATGTTTGGCTTATAGTATGGGCTATGCTGGATTGATTTATCATGGGATTCTGACGGTTGAAATATGCTTGAGCTTCAGAATTTGAGTGAAATTGCCACTTTACTTGAGGGCAGGCTGATGGTCGTATGAAGTGCAAGTGTAATGCTAGTGAATGTACTGCAAGGCTTGACTGTAGCTATGGCGAAAACCTGTCAGCGAAATGGACTTGGAAAGCCTAGTAAAGTGTAGCAGAAGTAACGTGTTGAGCGTAAAAAGTGTAGGAAAGTGTAGTGATTGAGCATAGATATTAGCGTATGGCGAAAATCCTAGTGAAAGTGTAGCATACGAACCCTAGTAAAGCACAGTCGAGGGTAGGATATGTGGTGATCAAAGCGTAGTCAGGTGTGGCTTTGTTGCAATGAAAGTGTAGTCGACTGTAGCCAACCTAATTCACACTGGGGGTCCCCCCCAGGCCCGGTGCCGAGACAGCCGAGACAATATAATCCCACCCACCCTAATTTAACTGCTAACTTAATCTGCGTAATTCGGACAGGCGTTATATTCATTTTGCTATTTCTTTGCTGATTTTCTTGATTATGGTAGTAGTATTTGTTTGATTTCTCCATGATTTGTGGTCGGAAAACCCCCCCAAAATGATCAAATTATGGCTCATGATATGGGTTGTGCTGAATTAATTTATTGTGGGATTCTGATGGTGAGAAAGCACTGAAGTCGCAGATTTGATGTCGAATCACTGGTTGACTTGAGGGCATGCTCAAAGTCGTGCGAAATGGTAGAGGAATGGTAGTGAATGTGCTGTTGCCAAAGCTTGACAATAGCTATGGCGAAAATCTATTAGTGAAATGGACTTGGAAAGCCTAGTGAAGTGTAGCGAAAATGCTCAGAGTCTAGCGAAAGTGTAGGAAAGCGTAGCGCAAATCATGGACTAGGGTATGGCGAAAATCCCATGGGAAAGCATACCAGAAGTGCTCCAAAAAGCATAGTAAAGCATAGGGAGTGTATCATCTTCTAGGGAAGAAAGCGTAGGAAATGTACAGAGTTTGCCTTGGAAAGCATAGGAAAGTGTAGCAATTGAGCGTAGACATTAGCGTATGGCGAAAATCCTAGTGGAAGTCTGGCGTACAAAGCCTAGTAAAGCGTAGTCAAGCGTAAGGAGTGTAGTGATCCAAGTGTACACTACTACCCAATATGGGAATACGATCATATATGTTGTGCCCTTTCTTGGCTGTAGATATCATGGATGACATAGCTTTGAAGCAGCATTCTTGATTGACTGACTGTGCTTGACAGACAGGCAAGGCATGGTGTTGTTATTTACCATAGCCTAACCAATCTTGCTAGGATTGCTGGTAGTGGCTGTGAGATTGTTGTCACCCAGTTTGGTTTGTGCAGTTGGTAGGAAAATCACCAGATCAGAATTGTTCTGTGGTAATAGTAGTACATTGGGCACATGAGATATGTGGAGAATGGGAGACATGGACTACCAAAAATAATGGTAGTTAGAATGAGTAGTGTCCATGTATGTAATACAAGAACGAGCCCTCTGATGTGAAAACGAGATCAATACGGACATAGACTGCAGTCATTGTTGGAATCAGGACCAAATACTTCCTTTCTCCAATACTCCCTTCCATCACCTTCAAAAAACTTCAACCATGATATCTTTCATTCTCTGCAGGTATCCTTCAAGGAATCAAAAATTTCATTAGCCTCCTCGTCCTCATCCTCCAACAGCTCCATGGATCCCATTTCCAGAATCTTTACCTGTAGTCTTTGGAGCCTTGGCAAACGGCCAGCTGTAATTGCCTGTTCGAGGATGTCTGCACTTTCATTCAGTACCCTTTCACTCTCCTCGTTTACACAGCACATGTCCATATATAATGCCCGGATCCTGTTAGAAAACAAAGCCCTGTCTCCAATGTCAATTGGTGCAAGAAGTTGATCCGTGCATTCTTCATTGCGAGTCAAGTGGTGAATATAGCAAACGACAGTGAGTGGAGCGTGGATTGCAGTGACAGTAATTGCAAGAGTGCTCCAAAGTTGTGTAGACAGTGATTCCGACTGTCCAGGCTGCAACATTGCACCATGAATGTGCTAGACGGAAATTGCATAAAGATATGGGATCCAGATGGCTCGCAATTCCACACAGGATTGTAAAGGGCAAGGGTTTTGTTGTGGATAAGACTGCATTGCATTGTTGGTTGACATGAGTGAAGTCGACCAAGGAGCATGGATCCAAGTGCTTTGCAATCATGCACAGAATCTCATTTGGAAGCACCAACAGCTTTGATAGCTACACTTTGGCATAAATGGTCGACCAACTGCGTTAGTAGGTTACTTACGATGTTCATAGTAATCTGTGCTGATTAGAGACTTAGCTTTTTGTTGATATGGCCAGATTGGTTGTGCTTACAAGGGTGGTATGTGTTGGTTTGTAGTTGTTGGTTTTGTCAAAATGGGAAGATGTGGTTTGGGAACAAGAAGTGAAATAGCTTTGTTGTTGCAAGGATACCACTTATATATGAGTATCAATACATTATGTAATCAACTGTGGCTATAAGGTTTCCCACCCCCCTTATTAGCATTTACTACCATTCTATTGGAAAACTGCTTTCTATGGCCATCCAGCTACTTTTGTTGATTACATGAACGTGGCCATGTGTATTGGGCTCTTCCTTGGCTGTAGAAGTCAACATTGTTTTAGCATACATCTCAGTCACAAAATAGTACGGCTTTGAACTGATATCCTTGGCTGACCAACTGTGCTTGACAGACCGTCAGGACATTGACATTATGTGGTTATACTTTATTTCCTAACCAATCTTGCTTGAATTTCTGTTGATGGCTCTTGGGTTGCTCCCACCCAGTTTGGGTTTGTGCGGTTGTTAGGAAACAAATCACATCTGAATTGTTCTATGGTGCTAGTAGTATATGGGGCGTATGGGCTGTGTGAAGAATGGGGGACACAAACTACCAAAACAACGGTAGTTAGAATAGGGGGACGTCCATGTAATGTGATACAAGAATGAGCTCTCTCATGTGAAAATCATATCAGCACTGATATATTCTTTCTTTATTGTTGGACTCAAGGCCAAACACTTCCCCTTTCCAATACTCACTACGATCACCTTCCCAAACCCTCACCATGATATCTTTCGCATCCTGCAGAGAATCTCCAAGACACGAAGGCCATCCTCAGCCTCTTCCTCTTCCTCTTCACTAACTGAATCACATCCCATATAAAGAACCTTTACCTGCAGTCTTTTGAGCCTTGGCAAACGGCCATCTGCTATTGCTGTTCCAAGAATGTTTGTGCTTTCACTTAGTAGCCTTTCGTTCTCCCAGTTTAGAAAGCACATGTCCAAATATAGTGCTTTGATCCTGTTGGGAAACAAAGCCCTGTCTTCAATGTTGATGGGTGCAAGCAGTTGATCCATGCGTTCTTCATTGCGAGTCAAGTGGTAAACATAGCAACAACGGCGAGTGGCGCTTGGATCACAATCACCGTATTCTGAAAAGCGCTCCAAAGTTGTGTAGACAGTGATTCCGACTGTCCAGGCTGCAACATTGCACCATGAATGTGCTAGACGGAAATTGCATAAAGATATGGGATCCAGATGGCTCGCAATTCCACACAGGATTGTAAAGGGCAAGGGTTTTGTTGTGGATAAGACTGCATTGCATTGTTGGTTGACATGAGTGAAGTCGACCAAGGAGCATGGATCCAAGTGCTTTGCAATCATGCACAGAATCTCGTTTGGAAGCACCAACAGCTTTGATAGCTACACTTTGGCATAAATGGTCGACCAACTGTGCTAGCAGGTTACTTACGATGTTCATAGTAATCTGTGCTGATCAGGACTTTAGCATTTTGTTGACATGGCTAGATTGGTTGTGCTTACAAGGGTGGTATGTGTTTGTTTGTAGTTGTTTGCTTACATTTACTAAATAGGAAGATGATGGTTAAAGATCAAGAGCAGAATATGATGTTTGTCACAAGCAGGCTGCTTCTATATACAGCACTTATTGCTTATGTAATCATCTGTGTTATATATTTGGATGCATTTTCCTTTCTTGTCCTTTTTTTTTACCATGAACCAAGAGAAAAATGAATTCAGGAAGCTAGTACTACAGACGATGTTTGTCGACCAACCATATTCCAACTCTGGGAATTCTAGTTGTTGTTACCATCAACCTTTTTCATCTGTGTATCAAACCAACGACTATCATACATTCTCAATCCATCATTGAACCTTATTGGGATCTTTGTATAGTTGTATTGGATGAGCTTGGATGCCAGTGTGCTCAATTTCTGATACAAGTTTAGATTTGTGAGGAGCATCTTTGTGGAGGGCGGTTTTTCATGGTATTTTTGAAAGAGCACTTTGGTGGCCTCTGTTGCTGCATGTGCCATGCTGGATTGAGACATGTCCATTGCTAACCAGTAAATGTCCCATGTTATGCGCAAGAGTGCAGGCATGGTGGCAAACTTGACACGGTTGATGTTTGGATTGATTATGTAGGTTCACATTTCTGAATATGTATATTGTCTGGTCTGATCTATGAAAGAAGGTCCAAATGAGTCTTGGTTTGTTGAGCTGAATTATTTCCTTTGCACTTACTGGAAGCCTTTCGTTCGTAAACATAACTTGAAATCTCTTCCTTGAGACTATCAGCTTTATTTGTTTGGGTTGACTGTCCTTTGATGCTGTCTGGCATAGGATCAAAGTTCACAGCAGAGCTGGTCTCTTGGCATATTGAAGCAACAGGAACTAGGCAGGCTGGAAGTAAATACTAATTTGCATGTGATGACGCTATGCTTGCCTCTGATAAACTCATCAGGTGAGTTGTCATCTGAACTATTATCTGCAGACATTTCATCCCTGTCCCGGTCGTCCATTGTCTTCTGACTGGTGCTCTTGTTCTGTGTGACTGGTCCAAATACATCCCTAGATTTGTTTCTGGTCATTGCAAGTCAGAGGTAAATTTCCAGATGAAGCTCACTGTATTTGTGGAACATTGGTATAGAATGCTGTTGGATTACTTTAGCATATTTGATCGACCAACTGTGCCAATGAAATACCCAAGTCACTGCTTTGCTTGCCTACATTAGTGCCTCCAAGATCAAGTTGATGAATAGCATCATTGATGGGAGTTGTCTTCATTTCTATGAAATCCAGGTCTGTCCAGAATTCATCACATTCTGCCATAGTGGCTATCTCAAAATCCTCGGATGATGGATAGCTTGGTATTTTAGACATAAGCCAGTATGGTATTCAGGGACTTTTCATGCATTGTAAAATTCGCCTTATGGATTGATGTTGAATGGCCTATACAAGCACCTCGGGCATGGCTGTATTGGATCGACAAGGAAACTATGTCACTCACTGGAAGAAACACGTCCAATGCACTCTTCAATTCTGGTGTGATCTTGTTGCCACACACGAGACCCAAGTCTTCTGTCACCATACCTTCTATCAGTTCATTGATGATGTTTAGATGTCATTCTAGCATCGCCTTTGCTCTCTAACACATGTTTTTAAAGACTATTGCACTACATGATGGTCATTTACTTACTTGGGTCTTGGTAATGGTTTCTGGAGAAGCCTTCAAAGAGCCTCAATGTTAGTGTTGCTTTGATTGTGATTGTGGACAGACACACTTTTGAATTTGCTGACATCTTGTTGGAGTTTATATAGGTACTATGACAAGCCCTATGTAATCAGTTCCCACGCAAGAGAGGTGGGACAGACCCTCAGGTTTTGACTGTGCAATTGAGCTTGCTCCTGTCATGTTTGTTCTGTTCTCTCTTCTTGTTCCCTCAACAGTCTCCTCCTCTCTTGTTTCTCTGCTAGCCATTCACCACTGTAGAACTGCATTCCTTCATTCAACAACACGTGAACCTTTCCAAGGTCTGCTTGATGTAGCTGTGTGGCAAGTGCGATCTTGGGTTGCAATGTTTTCAGCACTTTATATAATGCCAAGTTTTCCATGATTGTGTTGATGGTTGGAGAAGACTCGACATTGATTTGAAAAAGCTCTTTTTGTGGCCGCTGTGGCAATGTGAGCCTTTATGGAGTATGACATGTCCATGGCACTCCAGTATGCATCCCATAGGATGCGCAAAAGTGCTGGCATGCGTATGAACTGATGACGATGGTTGATGGGGTTAAGCACATAGGTGCGCATCTCTTTGTAGGTGTACAGCTTTCTTTGTTCTGCATGCGAGGACATGGATCAGTGAAGACTGACTGTGGATCTATGCATCACATACTTTGCACCTTTCTTGCGTATGTAGTGAATATCGTCTCATCCTCAGACTCTTCTTTTTGTATAGATTTCTCCCCCTCTATAACATGGTTGTTGATGAGTGAATTATTTTGCATGTGTGTGGGTACATGCGAACCTCCACACGATGATGAGCTCCAGTCAGAGATGAGGTCAGTCTCGTTGGTAATCACATGCATGTTGGCTGAAATGAGATAGCTCAATGATTCCTGAAGATTCATCATTTTTATTACAACAAGGCTTACCAATTTCTTTTCTCTTGCCCTTCTTTTGTGGTGATAGCGTAAACCACTCTTTGTCTGGCATCGCTGCAACTTCCATCTCCCAACTGGCAGTAGGATATTCTTTATTGTTCCTGATCTCGTCGATGTCCATGGACTGAGACTTGTTGCTAATGCCACCCAAGTCATCTATCATTTCTGGCTCTTCCATGCATGCATTGTCGTTCAGCAGGATTTGTCGACCAACAATGGTTGTGACATTGTCCTTCCATATTTCTCTTTCCTTGTCCTTGGATTGCATGATTGCATGATGTGGCAATATGGTTATGCTTGCGTAAACTCACCATTTCATCAATGTTCATTGGCTGCCAATCCTCCATGCTTGACAAAGGGTTGTTCAACTGTTCTGCATACACTGTCCCAATATTCAACAGGGTTGGTCATTTTCAAGACTTGGTGTCAATGTTTTGATCGCACCTTCATTGTTCCAATATTCCACACACTCCTTCTTTGTTGCAAGTTCAAAGTCCTCTGATGATGGATAGGATGCAGTCTTGGCCATGAGCCAAGGGGGGGCTTGAAAGGTTCCCAAGTGTCGCTGCACCTGTCTGATGGACTGTTGTTTAATGGCCTTGTATGCATGTCAGTCTCAACCCATCACTTTAGATTGCATGCAAGTATAACCTACTGGAAGACAAATATCCAGGGCAGCTTTCATTTCAGGTGTAATCTTGTCACCTTCAATGAGGCCAAGATTGGGAGTCATGATCTCTTCCATCAATTTTGCAACCTGAACCTTGGTTGAATGTCTGTGTTTGAAGAACAAGCAGAGTTCACATACAGTGACCTTGAGTTCATTTGACATGGTGCTCTTTATCAAATGCATTGGTCAATTTGACTGTCTGCATTTTGGATGTCATCTACTTGAGTAGAGGCCATATGGAGATGGAAGGGATGACATGGTTGGTTGACAAGGGATGTAAACTGACTTATTGACACTTGTTTGGTTCCTTCCTTAATAGGAAGCTGATGGTATAAGATCAAGAGGTCTGTTATAATTGTTTGGCAAACATTTCTCTTTATATAGCTGCCAAACTGATTACATAATCAGTTCTTGTATGCAATGCTGGAATGATTGGTCAAATTCATGATATCATCTGATAAGAAAACAATGTGCCATATTGTACAAGTTACATGTAAACGATATAGTGTGCGAGTTGTTCATGTGAACCAGGTAGTAGCCTCCCCCAAGGACACCATGTCCAGTCCCTTGCCTTTTGCCACTCTTTGATATTTGGCCAAGCCTGAGATGGTTTTAAAACCCAGAATTTGATCAGATATTGCTGCTGCCTGTGGCATTTCTGTGCAGCCGTTGATGAATTGAATGGCATTAGCAACCTGCACCTTGGCCTTTGTCTTTTCCCTGGTGATTCTTCGAGCCCTGTCAATGACAGCATACAAGACATAAAGAAGTACTGGAAGCTGTTGAAATGGAATCACGGCATCCGTGTCCTGAATGATTTTCTGATATGTTACCCAATCAAACTTGGTGTCTCCTTTGAAACCAGAAATCAGTTCATGTGAACATGTCGATCAGCCCATGTCATCTTACTGGATTCCATGTCAATGTCATCAAGACGTGGTCTTTGTGCCTGAGGTTCTGATGCTGCAGAGTCCTCCTGCAATGTACGTTTCAATCCAACAGATCTCTCTTCCTCATTGCCTGCATTGGATGGTGCTGGCGAACATGCAAGTGAGCTTGATTGGTTGACCAACTGTACTGAAGGTTTGGCAGATTGCTAACCAGCCTCAGATTCGGATGGTGGATGATTGAACTGGCATGAAAGACTTGTTGCAAAGTTGGCCTGAGCATTGTCTATGAAATCAAAAGCAATATACAGCATTATCTATTGGACAACAGTCCACTCACCCAACTCCTGCCCTGTAGTATGCTCTGCCTGACATTGGTGATATACATCAGCCGATTTGCTGATTGTCTCCATATAGCTATGATCATTATCGTGTTCCTCAGATACATCTGCTATGTGGTTTTTGGTTCAGGTCAGCATGTTTGGTCGACCAAGTATGGCAAGTTGATCTACCGGAAGCTGCAGCATTCGAGGGACCTGCGATTGGTTGCTCATTGATGGCCATTGGTATATCATCTTGCTCTTCATCAGACTCGATCCATTCCTTGGATTTGAATTCTTTGTAAAATGATATTTAGCTGGAATGATGAAGTGATGCGCATGCTTACTGCTGCTATCTCCATGGCATGATCCAAAAGGGAGTTTTGAACGACTTTGACTCTTTTGAAGCGTTTAGCGACTACCTTTTGATGGTCTTCTATCTTGCCCTTCAATAGTTGTTTCTTTTGATAAACAACGCCAACATCGTCTTTGAATGCTGACTTGGTGATGAGGTCCTTTACATTGTGTGCTGTTTGGGCCTTGTAGTACGATTCAGTGGCTTTGGGACCCATCTGACTGGGAATGGCCAGTGGATATAGGCTGTCGAAAACACCATTGTCATCATCATCATACAATGCTTCCAGATTAATGTCCTCTGTTGGATAGTGCATGCGGCGAACTGCCACCTCCGAGTGGACAACCAGCTCCTAAGGTCAAGGATTGCATGAATGGTCGACCAGACTTGAAGACAAATTAGACTGTTACCGTGGCAAGTGCTTCCAATGTTTGTGCCACTTTGGGAAGTATTTTTTCTTTGCCTCCAAGTCCCAGATGCTCGGTGCATACTAAGTCGATGATTTTCTGAATGGTTTTTACAGTGGATTTGCGGACATCCATGTAATTGTGGATGCGGGCATTCATAGCTCCTCGTGTTTCACCACTCTTTTCCAATAGAAGAGTACCTTGCTTACAATCCAATCTTTTCTCCATGGATATCTGGGGCTGTGTGTTCCAGCCATCCCACCATTCAAATACTTGGTTTTCATCACTGTTCCGAATCCACATGGTGAAAATCTTGTGCAGATGTTGACGAAGAGTCCAAATTGCAGGCACTGCAAGGAGTTCTTGGCGAGCCCTGAAGTCCTTGTAGAGGGTCACAAGCTTCTCCATGACCGTGACTGACTTTTTGATTTGGTCCTCGTACATCCATGGAAAGGATTTAAATCGCAAAACCTTGATAACGAATGCCATAAAGTTGATTTGAAGGGGCTCCCAGGCCCCCCTGTCTGCCTCCACACCAAAGGGAATCTTGAACATGCTGCTGACTTGTTCAGCGGTCAGCCCTTTGCCCCGGGTCTTGATGCGGTAGTTGTTGATCATGGTCATGACAGCTGCCACAAAAGACTTTTCTTTCAAAAGGCTCAAATCTTGGTTTTTTGTGAGTGCCAAAGCTGTGGGAAGATAGGTTTCAAGTAATTGAGTGAATCCTCAGCGAAGACAAAACAATGTTGCATAAAGCTGAATAGAATGTCCTCTGGTCAGCAGGACAAGCTTGGCTGACCAAACATGCTGCTTACCAAATCCAAGTCTGTGACATTTAACTGTGTATGACAATAGTGTTCGAGGGCATACAAGTGATCACGCCACAAGGGTGGTTGAGCTCTCGCACCCATATCTGCCAATGGCTCTACCCAATTGACGATCTGATTCTTTTGGTTAGTATCTTGTTATGGATATGATTGGATGCTCACATGTTTGATTGCATTTTGAACACTGCTGAGTTGTTGGCTTAGGCTGAGCAGAAATGTACGATTTGGGGCGGGGAAGAATTTGTACAGTTGTTTCAGATATAGAGCATCTAGAAAGCCATGGCGTATCGCAGTGAGCTTTGCTGGCATGGCCAGTTGAACAATGTCTTTGATGAGGGTGGACTCTGCGGGTGTTCTTTCAGAAAATGCACGAGCATGCTCAATCATGACCTTCCAATAGAGATCAAGCTGTTTCATGTAGGCCTTTTTTTCCATGGACTCGCTGGAGGCAAAAAGTTGAGACATCGAGACAGTGGAGGTTTCCCTACCCAACCACTTGGCATCGATAAAGTGTGTCACGTAGAGATCCGTCCACTTGTCCAGATATATCTTGTCAAGGACTTCATGAGCTTCGGGTCTGACAGGCTTTGAAAATTCCTGCTCGAGCCTCTGATACTCCTGCATAGCATCCTCCTGAACAGTCTTGGAATTCATGTTGAGGCAAAAATCGACTGGTACAGACAAGAAGTGCAGCACTTGTGCGCACTGTGTTGCCACATAGCACATTGCCTGAGAAATGTGTTCAGTTGCATGTTTACAAGGAATTGTGGAGCGATGTACCCCCGCATATTTCGGATACCAACTTGCGATGGTGCACATGCTCAGCCCTGTTCCCAAGTTGTTGCGTGACCGGAAATGATCAAAGCGGAACAGCTCCAAAAGAGCAAACACCATGGACTTGTCTTTCAACAATCTTCTCAGTTTGTTGGTGGGATCTAGCTTGTTGATGGCTGCATTTATGTAACGTGTATGTAGTTCCTTTGATAATGTGTGCAAAAGGATACTGAGGATGGTGTGAAACATGTCATTGTCATTGTCCTCTTGAGTTGCCAGGATATGATTTTCTGCCAAGTGTTTCTCAATGAGGGGACAGTCAGGATGATTCCGAATGTAGTCTGTTTGTCTGGTCAGCATCTTTGGACGACCAAGTGTGCAGATATTGGCTTACCGATGTCAACAAAGCGTGCAAGCCATACACCCTGTGTATCAACAATGCCCACTGCCTCTTGCATTGCAGCCTGGACTGCCGTGAACATGTCACCCGTTGTGGTTCCTGAAAGAATTTCTTTTCCACTTGACAACTGTTTGTAAGCCTTTACAAACTCCGACTTTTCTTGCATATAAGTGAACCAATGGTTTCCATTGTACAACAGGGCACTGGAAGTAGGGGCACACGAGGTCCATTTGATGTGGTTTGTGTATGTTGTTGTCTTTCCAGGGGACAGAGACCCCAATAAAATGTCTGCTCGATGAACCCCAATGTCCACGGCATTGACCGTGAGCGTATTTTGCAGTCCCCGAGTTTGTACACTGAGTACCAGCTGGTCCAGAAATTCATCTGCAGCATCACGTAAATTAATTTGCTGTCGAGCTATGATTGGACCACGGCCAAGGTTGTTGTCGTCCATGACTGTGATCAAGGCATAACCTAAAGTCACCCCTTCGATTGACTGCTAAATCTGTTTGAAATACTGTTGGGCTGTTGTCTTGACTGGTTCAACAACAGCACTCATCTACATATGCTGGACTGTCAATTACTCCTGCTGTCATCAAGCTTTTTATGCTTGCTTACCAGCTTGCTCTGCTTGCAAGAATTGATTTATATGAGTGACAGGTCTGGTTGACCAAGTGTGCTCGTGTGCGTACCTCATCGTTCTGCCCTTTAGCTCTTTCTTTGCCCTTGCCCTTGCCTTTGCCCTTGGCCTTTGTCTCTTTTTGGTCCTTGGTGCTCTTCATGCGATAAATTAGCATAAAAGACTGAATAATCTTCGTTCTCCATGCAATCATACCTCTTTCTTTTCTTCTTTGGCAATTGCTTTGTCTGCAGCATCAGGCTGAACATCTGCAATGTTATTTTGTCCGAGGAGTGCCTGTTGTGCCAAGGCCTCATCTTGGTCTGGATTGTTCTGACCACCTGCAGCGAGCAAAGATTCCAACATGGAATCCATGCTGAGGGGCATAGAGTCTGATTCAACGGCCTGACCAATGAAGATGTCGTGAGTGGGCACTGTGGTGGAGTGACACGACATGGCTTACCACAATATTCTGTATAGTCAAATTGAGAATATAAGTTTGGTCGACCAAATACACTCGCATGCTTTGCTTACCTGTTGGTCTTTGGTAATAGACTAGCATAAAGCAAACATTTCATGTCGTGGGAAGGCTGACAAAACTATATGTGCTTACATCCATTGTTGTTGGCTTTGTTTGTTGTTATTTGTTTTTGATACAAATGGGGAAGGTGATAGTTCAAGTGAGAGTTGTGTTTTCCCACAATTGTACAAATCCATTCCTTATATAGGGCACTTTGATATGATTACATAATCTGTCCACATCAGGTAATCTAAATTCCCACACTCTGTAGTACAATTGATCGACCAGACCCGTTCACTCTTGCTGGAGCTGAGTCTCTGTATACCAAAGGAAAAGGTCTACAAGATTGCTATGACTTCCTGTCCTTGGCTTTCCCATCAACCACTCTGCAATCTGTGTTGTGCCACCACCCCACGTGACACCAAAATGTGCCTCTGCCTGGCGTCTTGTTGTGGCATGATGCCAGATGCTGAATGCGAGTGGGACAAGGATGTCTGCATGCTCACACTTGATACGCTCCCCCTTCTTGACCTTTGTGAATGTGGGATGCACACTGTCATTGATCTGTGGTACATGACAGACAAAGCAGATCTTGCTGTGGTGCCTGCGATACTGCAACTTGCCCCTCCACTCCTTGTAATCGCTCCATGTGATCCGAAGGAAGTCCAGCAGTGTCTCACATCGCATGAGAGTGTGATTTCCTTGTGCTTCTGATGGATGATGGATGACACAAATGCAACAGAGGTGCTGTACCAACTGCAGTGCACGCTTCATCCAGTCTGCCTGGTCTAGCATACTGATCTCCCATCTGGCCTTGTGAACCTTGGCATGATCTCTGGCCTCTGAAAAGCTCTGAGGTGCTTGATTGATTTGAGCCAATATGGGAACCATGGACGACTGGAGTGTGGTGTTTGCTGTCGCTGAGGCATGGTTGCCATCTGTATGTCTCGAGGGCGGTGTTCCACGTTCTCTCTACAGACGGAGCAACGTTCGTTGAGGTCATCGTCCAGGCAGCCCACACCTTTGCCATCTGTGTATGAAGTGATCCCATAGTGCAAGCAGCGCTTTGTTCCATAGAGATAGAGATGGTCCAGGATGGCCTGCTCATTCTCCTGCTCCAAATGGTCCTCCTTTTTGCTCTTCTTCCATGTCTTGGAGGGTACAAGTGTATGACATGTGGCAGAAGCTCCATCGTGACCGCTTCTTCCCTGTGCTTGTACATACTCTAGCATGTCGAAAGGCTTGTCGACGTGCAGGACCAGGTGTACATGAGGATAGTCGTTGCCTGTGCTGAAGGCTGATGTGGCTACCATGACTTTGCTGTCCTGACCTCTCCTCCAGGCTGTGTACTCCCTCATCCACTCTGCTTCGCTCATGGTCTCGCGATGTCCCACGTAATGATGCCAACCCACCTTTCGTGCCAGCTCCATGCACATGCCCACCGAGGGAACATAGATGAGAGCTTGATCGTGCTCCTTCCACGATGCAGCATGCTGCTTCACAATCTCTATCGCTTGTGCAAAGAGGTCAGACTCCTTTGAGTTTGTCTTCTCCAGGATGTATTTCAGCTCCGGATGGTGCTTTGCCTATGGACGATGGTGTCGTCCAAGAGCTGATACATGCTTCAAAGTGATGTCATGAATAAGGGTGGAATGGTGGCACTGAGGAGGACCAGCTGTATGGGCTCCGAGCGTATGTCATAGAAGTGTTGTAGTATGCTGCGATAACCTTTGGCGATCAAGGGAATGTGAGCCTCATCTATCATGATGCATGCAATTGTTTTTCTGTGTGCCAGGTCTGAGATGGCCGTCCTCCAGTTGGTGGTCTGTGATGTGTCTGCAGAGACAAGGATCAGGTTCTCCCTTGGGCTAAGTGCCATGTTTGATCTATACACTTGATATGGCACACTCATTGCCTGGAGGCGGTGTTCATAGTCCATGATGAGCGAGTTCAATGGAAGCACCAGCACCATGGCCTTGTTTGTCTCCAGCAGGCTTGGAATGATGGCAAGCATAGACTTGCCTCCACCAGTGGCCAGAATGACCACCACATCGGTCTGAGCCTTAAGTACAGTATCCATGGCCTCTCTTTGTTCTGAGGAACACCATGACAGCTTGTCATCGCCGAGCAGCTCTTGAATCTTGGCTAGTGCAATGTTTGCCTGGCTCTGGCATATCGTTGCCAAGTGGGAGGACAGCACAGCTGGTCGACCAGCCATGTGCTTGCTGCTTGCTGCTGATCCTTTGATAGTTCTTTTGTCAGTGACGTTGGTTGATTAATGTTGGCAATGCTCTTACCTTCTGAACTGATCACTTGTCTGCTAGCAATGATCACCTTCTGTACTTCTTCCTCCTCCAAGTCCAGTGATCCGTGGTTCTCTGAATCATGATAATAGATGTCATTGTCCAATGGCAGTTCAGATTGTCTCTGTTTCCCCTTGTCTTCATTGGATAGACTTGGCGAGTCACAGTTGTTGAATGGGAGAGGCATAGACACTATGTGAGCATGGGTGGGCGAGGAAGATCTTGCAAGGTGACTTCTGATGTCAGTGATGGATTGCATAATCTTTTCTAATGTGGGCTGTAGATGTAGTTCCACCTTGCATGCTATTTCGTTCATCTGGACAGAGCTGAGCACAGCATGCTTGGTCGACCAATCATGCCCCAGCCTTGTGGGCATTTCATTGGTGTTCTCATCCTTTGAACGTGCCTGATTGTATGGAAGACAATTTCCTCCTGGTATCACCTTGCAATTTCTTTGCCATGAGGTGCTGGCCTGTAAAAACAATGGAAGCACATCCTCTGCAGCCCCTGCCAAGCTTTCTGTGCTGAGGCCATAGATGCGGTTTTCTGTCTCTTGTGTATGGCCAGCTTGTAAAGCCTCCACATCCCCCCTTTCGTCCTCCTCCCCAACCTCTATGGAACACTTGAATTTGCGTCTCCAGGCAGTTTGGATGTGTCGCCATGGATTGATGGTGAGTGCAAAGTGTATGCGAGGCAAGCTGAACCTGGCCATCACTGCGGAGAGATCCTCAGAGGTGAACATTTTGTTGAAGTTGACAAAGAGCTGGTCTCGGTACAGTTGTGTTATGGCATTGTCCTCGAAGCAGAACTTGGCAGCGATTTGGGCAAACGGACGAGCGAGGACCAGATCTTGAATGAAAATGTTGCTGGTGACTGCATCAAGGCTGTGTGGAATGAGCTTGTCTTGTCCTGTGAGGGCAGATGTCTTGGAGTATTGGCAGAGCAGAGTGACGTGTTGACCACAGATGACTAGATTGCGGGTTGGTCGTGTTTGTGTGTTGTGATAGCTCATGGACGTGAGCTCTGTGCCTCGGGTGGGTGCTCCACTGAGCATCTCTGCCCTGACCAACAGCAATCTTTGCAGCTCTGCATAGTCTTTCAGCCAACCACGTAGGATATTGTGATCCCAGACCAGCTCTCCTTCGCATTGCAAGAGGAAGTTGGAAAAGCCCCCCTTTCCCTCCACCACAGCCCGCACTAGCAGAGCATGGTTTTTGAAGCTGTCATTTCTTGGATCACAGAGGAATGAATAACCAACATCCTTGTTGGTGAGGTCATTGACGATGTGTGAGTAGTCTGCTCAGAGAGAGAGCCCTCTGAGCACCTTGTTCTCCCAGGTGGACACCAGGCTCTCCTCCATGTCTCGAAATACTTTGCACACGTCAGAGAAGATGATTGGAGTTCCTTTGTAGCTCATGCTCTGCCAGGACTCTGTGTCTGTCCACCAAATGCATGGTAGGCCCATTGTGTCATATGCGATTGCAGACGCTCTGTGTTGTAGGGAACGAAGACGGGCAAATGTCGAGTAGGTCTTCTCCGTGAACCAGGATTGAAGGGCATCGCAGGCCATGGCCTCGTCAACTTTCTTGTCTTGAGCTGCACATCCTCGAATCTTCCTGAGGAAGGTGAGACGCATGCAATACTCGAGTCTTGCAATGATCATGGTGACGTTCTTGGGTTCTTTGAAAGAACCATCATGATTCAAGGTCAACATTGCTAGGCATGCTTCTGTTGGATCTGCAATGATGCTGTTGTTCCCTTGTTTTTTCCATGTTGTTGTCCAAGCCTTGATCAAGATTAGGTGAACCTGTGACACAATGAGTGATGTGTCCTGTTGTTTCACGAGCATGGCCCGTAAATTTGTGAGATGTCCCTTGTTGTCCATGTCTCTCCACATGGTCCTCATGAGCATCAGCAGCAAACAGGTATGATGTACTGCTTCAAGGTCTGGTCAAGCATGTGCTTGTGAAAGGGCGTGTTGGATAATCCCCTGTGACAGCTTTGGCTCAGTATGTTTTGTCGACCAAGTGTGCTGACCTGCACTTACTTTTTGGCAGGATCTGGAGAGTTGAGCCTTTGCAAGACCCGTTCATCAGTGCTGTTGATGAGAGCGACCCCCTCCTGAAAATAGAGCTCAATTGCGGTGAGTAAAGTTTGATGTTGCAATTCATGTGAGTGTGGCAGTGAGACCATCTGACGTAGGACGTCCATGGGCAAATTCATGCTTTCCATGTATACATGCCAGCCTGTGGTGAGCAACCAAGGGCTGACTAGACATCGATCAACTGGTGCTTGCACTGTGTGAAGCTCTTTGTTCAGAGACTCCATCAACTCTTCCATGAGAGCTTGGGTTGGGTCTTGTGTGATCTTGTCTGGAATGACCTCCCAGAAGGTACGAAGTGCCCCTGTGCCTTGTTCCTTTAGATGTTGTGCTTTGCATGACTTCCATCGTGTTGGTGCTGCCAGATCACAGTGTTCCTTTTTGTGATGAATTTGCATGACCTTGCGGCTCCCAAAGATGGAGAAACAATGACCACAGATGAGGGCATCGTGAACAGGAAGGCCTTGTACTGGCTTTCTGGGTCCAGCAATGTTTGTCGGTAATTTAGAGACCAGGTTGAGGTCTTGAACAGCTGTTGTGAATCGAGTCATGTCAAACATGGCTACCAGCATGTCATGTTTATTGCAGAGATGTGCTGCAGCTTCTTGATTTGGAATGGCCTCTTGGCAGAGCTGACAGATCAGAAAGCAGAACTCTGCATTGACCACAAAGTGAAGGCTGTTCAGATATGAATGGGGAGTGAAGGGCATGCTTGAGGACGCTGGTGAGGATTGAGCTGTGCCCCTGTCTTGCATGAATGATGATGCTTGGTCTGTTGTGACAGTATTGACCATCAACTGGAAATTGGTGAATACCAGGTTGAATGTGACTGTGAGACCAATACCATGAGTGAAGGCATTTCTGTTATTGTGGGAGATGCTGATTGTGGCGAGTGAGGGGACAGCATGTCCACTTTCCTTGCAAGATTCTGTTTTGATGTTGGTCAACACCTTGATTTACAGATGTGAAGACAACGATGCTTACCTTTACTGGCTCCATGTATGGTGAGTTCATGCTGATATCATTACCAGATAACAAGGATGGTGATGGAGACTTCATGACTTGATCTAGACTGGCCAAAATGGACTATCTCTAATGTCAATCATTGGCAGAGTTGGTCGATCAACTGTATGTTCTTGCCTGCTCAATGTGTGTAGTAATTACTGAAACTGGTAGGCGTGACTCTTGAGCTGAGCTGATGGATTGATTACATAAGCTTTGCTGTTGACATTTACAGCATATTAGCTTTTTTGAAATGTGAATGCTCTGAACACTTGCCTTTGCCTCCATGCCCAACCATTTGGTTTTCAGAGTTTTCATGTGTCTTTGTAAAGCGTCTGCTGTGGTGAAACCACCAGGCTTGGGGCATGTCGAATTGGAGCAATAGCAGAGAAATACTTTGTTGTTATTGTGAGTAAGATCGATAACTTGGCTGGTATGTGCCACAATGGTTGCAGCTGGAACACACTTCTTCCTGTGTGTGATATATAGGTTTTTGTTGTCAAAGCTGAGAGAACAGATATCACAATGATAAGGCATGGGTGAGAGTGATGATGATGGTATGGGAACAAGATGGTCTTGTCCACCTTTCCCACACACACACTATATATATCTATATGTCTATGTTTGTATAATGCCTGAATAGGATATCATGTAAGCTGTTGTTTCTACTGATTATAATGGGTTCTTGATGAGTGGAAAATTCCAACAGAATTGTTTGAGTTGTGATTGTACCATTCTCTCCACTATCAACTACAGGATTGTAAATGGTTGGCATAGATTTTGGCATGGATTGTTGACCAACTGTACTCTAGTCATATGACTGTTTGTAAGATTGCTGTTACCTGATTTGGGGTTGCTGTCAGTGGCTGTGAGGTTGCTATTGTTCAATTGGGGGTTGCTTTTAGTGGCTGTGCCATCCAAGTGGACTCAGATGGAATATGCAGGGTGGTTACATGGTTTTCAAGATTTGTTTTTGCTGAAATGGTTTATGACTATGTATATAGAATGGGCATAATTTGCAGTTGATCGACCAACCATGCTGAGGTTGCTACCTGTGGCTGTATGGTTGCTGTCACCTGATTTGAGGTTGCTGTCAGTGGCTGTAAGGTTGCTGTTGCCCAGTTGGAAGTTGCTATCAGTGGCCATAAGGTTGCTGTCATCCAATTGGGGGTTGCTGTCACCTGATTTAAATCTATCAGTGACATGGACTTGCAAACCATAGAAAGTGTAGTGATTAAGCATAGACATTAGCTGACCATGCAAATCCTGGTGAAAGTCCATCATGCAAAGCCTATCAAAGTTTGGTTCAGCCTAGGAAGTATAGCAATCGAAGCTTGATTGGACTTTTGGGTTGCTTTCATTGGCTGTGAGGTTGCTGTTGCCCAATTAGAGGTTGCAGTCAGTGGCTGTGAGGTTGCTGTTGCCCAATTGGGAGTTGCAGTCAGTGGCTGTGAGGTTGCTGTTGTCCAATTGGGAGTTGCTGTCAGTGGCTGTGAGGTTGCTGTTGCCCAATTGGGAGTTGCTGTCAGTGGCTGTGAGGTTGCTGTTGCCCAATTTGAGGTTGTAGTCAATGGCTGTGAGATTGCTGTTGCCCAATTGGGGGCTGCTGTCAGTGGCTATGCCATCCAAGCAGACTTGGATGGCATATGCAGGGTGGTTACATGATTATTCCAGATTTGTTTTTGATCAAATGGTTTATGACCATATGAAATGGGCATAATTTGCAGTTGGTCGACCAACCATGCTGAGGTTGCTACCTGTGGCTGTAAGGTTGCTGTCAGTGGCTATGAGGTTGCTGTTGCCCAATTGGGGGTTGCTGTTAGTGGCTGTGAGGTTGCTGTCACCCAATTGAGGGTTGCTGTCACCCAATTTGGAAGTTGCTGTTGGTTGCTGCAGGTTGCTGCAGGTTGCTGTGATCCAAAAAGGAAGTTGCTTTCAATGTTTCCTTATATGGTGGTTGCTGTCAACCAAGCAGCAGACCGTCTGCTGCCCAAAGCAGATTATTAGGACAAATTGCAATGGATCCTGTCAAATTAACTGCTATTCATGACTGGAAACCCCCCATTTCTGTCAAAGGCATTCGCTCATTCCTAGGATTTGCAAATTTCTATTGCAAATTCCTCACAAATTTCTTGCATGTTGTCACCCCCTCAACCTGTCGGGAATCCTGGTATTTCTTATTCAGATCTTCGTATCCTGATACCAGGTTCTAGAGTCATTTCCATTTGATTCTTTTACGCTATTCATATTACGAAGGCCTAGACCCTTATCTATGACGTCACT
>JBBPRK010000520.1:0-21589 GCA_038093075.1 Boletus patriciae | reverse complement strand
TCCGTCTGACGAACCAAGCCTCTGCAGAATGCACCAATTTGTTCGCAGTCCTCAACGCCGTCCCCCCGGCGTCCGTACCCGGTACGTTCCCGAGATCTGGCTCCTTGCCTCCGTCCACACCCCTTCCTTCTTCCCCCGCTCCCACGGCATCTTTACCCCTATCTCCATCCGGCTTGGGTGGACTGTCCCAGCTCCCCGGGACGCCCTCGCAAAAGCCGTCCGTGCTCCCGTCTTCGTTCGCCGGCCCTGCGACGGCACCGCGACAGGGCACCACCGAGCTCTTGCACCCGTTTGAGCTGACGGTGTTCCATGCGCGCGTGCATTACTGGTCGGGGGATGCGTTGGGGTACGTCGATGCGCTGAGTCGGATTTTGGCCAAGTGCAAGGAGAGGGCGAGGGAGGAGGGGCGGGTTGTTGTGCAGCGGAGGGAACTTGGCGCGGTTAAAGCTCGAGGGGGAGGTGATGCAGAGGGTATACGTCGATCGGAGCAGACCCGCGAGGACCAGGACCAGGACCAGGACGAAGACGAGGATGAAAACGAAGACGAGGAAGAGAGCACGGAGAACGTCAAAGTCCAAGACGAAGCTCGAGGTGGAAGTGACACGGAGGGCACACCTCGATCGGAGCAAACCAGCGAGGGTAAAGAAGACGCTGAAGAGAGCACGGAAAACGCCGACCGGGAGGAAGAAGACGAGGAACCAGACGACGTCCTCGCTGCAGCCGAAGCCAATCTCTCCATGTGGCTCGAACGCATCGCGAGGGTCTGTCTGATTCTCGCGAGCCAGATGATCGAGATGAACGTAGGCACCGTATTCCCTCTTTCAGAAACGCCTTTTACGTTCCTGTCGTTCTGCTCACGCATTGTTGGTATTTGGGACTCCTAGGACTATCAAGCGGCGATCAGCTTGCTCGCCCCGCTGTGCACGTACCGCGTTGCACCCACCTTTTTGCCGACACCGTCCCCGGCAATCCACTCGGCCCTCGCACGGGTCTACCTCCTTTCTGGAAACCTCCAAAAAGCAGAGGAACACTTTTCCATCGCCGCATCGGCCGCAGGAAACAGCGCCAACGGGACCGACATCGTCATCATGAACACCGCATTGTTGGCCGCCGCGTCTGGTGACTGGACGCGCGCCGAGGAAGCGCTCGGGGAGATGGTCTCCAAAGATCCGGGGAATTTCACGGTGGGTCGTGCACACTCCGAGGGATGGGTGTTGAACGGAGACCGCTGACCGCGCACGTTTTGGTAGGCGATCAACAACCTCGCCGTCATCCTGTTGTGTCAGGGAAGAGTCAAAGAGGTACGACGACGCCACGGACACGTACACGGAGCTGACGGGCCGTCCGATGAGGCAGGGCATCGATCTCCTCGAAGCAGCGTTGAAGACGTCGCCTTCCTCCGTGGTCGTCGCAGAGCCGTTCCTGTTCAATTTGTGTACGCGTCTCCCTTGTTTCCGCTGTTCCCCTTTGACGACTCACGGGATATTGATACTTGTAAGCTACCCTATACGAGCTTCGCTCGACTGCCGCGATAGACAAGAAGCGCGAGTTGCTACTCGAAGTCGCAAAATGGAGCGGCGATGGTCTCAAAACGTCTTGCTTAAAGATGCCTTCGAGTTAGACGTGTCGTGCTCTGCGTTCTCGTCGGCCTCTCTACATAGTCATAGGCATTCTTTTCGCGTGTCTCACGCGTACACGACCTCGAATGTACCAATCAAACGATCAACTAATGCATTGTCGGAAAGAGCATGCAAAGTGAATTATCATAGCTAGCGCGACACAAAACAACACGGTGACGATTGACATGATATACGACAAACTCGACAAGAACCATCGCGATGTAGTCGGGGAAAAAAAAGCCGAACGTTATCACTGATACTGCGATGAAGTAGAAGCGTAGTAAAGTAATCGGTTATGGTATGCAAAGTAGGAGACAAAAAACCACGTCCAGAAAAAGTTACTATCATAGCGTTTAAAGTTATGGAACGGATCAAGAAGAGATAAATTTTCCTGGAAACATGCATGGGGGCGTGATACAATTGTGATGGTATCGTTGTCGTTTGGATGCTTTCTAGTTCGTGCAAGGATTGTTCTCACTGATAGGGAAACACGGGCGTCAACGGGCGATGACGACACGAGAGCGGCTAGCCATGACTGTTCTCGGAGGCGAGCTTGGAGCGGATTTCCGCTTGAAGCACAAGGACATCCGAGAGTTTACATGCCTGCTTGACGGTTCAGCATGTAAAACTGAAGATCTTGCCAGCCTATATTCACGTGTTAGCCAAACCATCGTCGCGGACGGGCACGGAACGTCACTCACCCCCTCCGACACGACACATGACTTTCTTGGTCATCGCGTTTTCTCCGCCAGTGCGTCCCGATCTCGTCAAGGTCGTCAGCCGACACGTAACGACCTTTCTCGAGAGCGAGCTCGAGAAGGCGTACGAGGCCCTGATCTCTTCGCCTTCTTTTGGTATCGTCTTGAGCGGCGGGTCGACGCGTTCGATGAGGAGCCCGTGAGGGATCGCATTCACAATGGCCGCGAACTCCGTGTCGAGCGGATCCTTGGGGTTCCCTGGGACGTAGATGTTTGCAGGACCATCGAGGGATGGGGTATATGCACCCGTGCGCGATACAGCCCTCGACGGCGTGCGTGTCGTCGAGGCATCTCGGTAACTCGAGGGTGGCGCCTTGACCCCCATAATGGACGGTCGAGCTGTAGAACGCACACCGAGTCCGGTGTATACCGGAACCTGCTGCGCTCGCGCTTTGAGCATCGCTTCGGGGGTCTGTGCTCTGGATGCAAACCCTTTACCAAGCTCTGTCAGCGGACTTTCAGGTCGATAGAATGACGCCGCGGACGAGGGTCTCGAATCAGAGGATACGTGCACGCTAGGGAGGGGTATCATGGATCGACTCGGGGGTCGTGGAGGAGGGATGCGAACACCGCTCGGTGTGCGTGCACGCGTGTTGTTGGAAGTACCGGGTGACGAAGTGGAATGAGTAAGAGCTGGGGAAAACGCGCGCTGCATGAGCGTTGTGAATTCGGCTTCGTCGTCGTCGTCTTCTCTACCTGGCTGCCTTGCGGATATAGAGCGCCACTGCAGCGCTGGACCAGGGATGCAACTTGGGGTTCGAGGTCTTGGACGGGGCGTTGTGCCTAAACCCGGTGTTTGGGCACGCGAAGGCGGCCTTGTACCAAGTGTGAGTGAAAATGGGGGGATCGACGGGTTCGACGATGGGGCAGTTGATATAGATGAAGTAACAGGAGACCACGGTCTTGAAGATGCGTTGGAGCTCCGAGATAAGCTACGCTGAGGTGTGACAGGAGCTAATGGGTTGAGAATTGACTTCGCAGTTGGCCGTTTCGGAGTGGCGGGTTTGATAGTCGCCATACCTTCATCCTCGACCTTCGTTGAAGAATTCCAAGGCTGTTTGGAAAGCTTGGGCTTTATCGTGGTGTTGTTCGACTCTGGCGTTCGCCCCGACGGAGAAGATGTAGGCGTCAAACTCTGGCTGTGTTTGTGCCCCTTCTCCGCTGCCAACGTTTCTCGATTGCCGTGAAGGCCAAAAAGCGAAGAACGTTGTTTTCGGATCATCTTGGGCCTAGCCGGCTCTGAGGAAGGCGCTGCAGACGATTCTCTCGACACCGGTAACGGAGGGTGGGGCGTGACAGGTGATCTGACAGATCCAACAATCCTTTTAGCAAACTTTCTCAAAGGCGACATCGACCTTGATAGCGTGCTTGTGCGGCCCGACGCACTACCTTTCCCGCTTGGAGGGGTCGCGAGGTAACCATTAGTAGTGTGGCCAGACTTGGTGGAGCCGGTCTCGCTCGGTGCTTGATCCACGCGAGTCAGGATCTCTCGTACCCGGCCCATTTCCTTCTCAGTACGCTCTATCCGTTCTTGGAGAACCCGCCACCGTTTTGCCGCCTCTGCATGCCGCCGCAACGCCTCACCATTCTTGGTGACTCGGTTCTTTACGCCATTGTCCATGATTGCGAGGACTTTTGTGGTGGCAGGCACGTAGTGTCTGAGACAATGGTCAATTCCGCCAACGAGAGTGTGAGAGGTGGACTTACGCCTTCTTAGCCAGGAAGGATCCAAGCAGATTGTTGAACACGTCCAAGTTAACTGGAGATTTCTCCGAGCGAACAGAGTTGGCGAACGACACGCGTGATGGGTTGTCATCATATCTCTTGTGTACTTGCCATATGAAATCCTGTAGAAAATGAGCGCAACCACCGGACATACGCTCACCAACGCACCTGACATCGGTTCACGGCCTTCTCTAAACTGGTCATCATTCCATCTGCCTGCTCGGTGACTGTTCGAAATACTGTGATCCACTTATCCTCCTTGAGTTCTTGCTGGAGCTCGTCGGTCTCCTGTTGCACCGCATCCCACTCTGCCTGTAGTGCAGCATGCTTTCTGAGCATGACACCGCGTTCGGAGGAGTCAATGAGCGGCTCGTGCTCGGGGGGTTGAAATGGGTTTATGGATTCGTTGATATCTCTCATGCCTTGCTCGATGGATTCAAGGCGTTCGTTCATGTTCATGATTGCATTATCAATCTCGGCCGTCGTTTTCGCGTCCACTCCCTCTGCCTGTGGCTTGTGTCGCAGTTCTTGTATCTCTACGCGGCGACATGTGCATCAGCACTGCGTGGAGTCCACACCCGAACAAGGTGACGAACCGAATATGCGCGTCTGAACATCGGACACGGCGTAGGAAAGCTCGGTGATATGCGTCGAGATGGCCAACAAGCGAATGTCCCTGGAGGAGAGCGCTTTCTTCAGCATCGACCACCAGACCATGTCGTTCAAAAGACGAGAGTGATAGACACTCACTCCTGGCTCTTCCGTTTTCCCTTGCGTCTTGGTACCAAGGCGCGGCTCGCGGTGATCGTGATGTTCTCTGTAATGAGACGCATGGCAGATCGTTTCACGTAAGTTTCCAAAAGACGCGAGATGCCTCGAGGCCAGGGCAGCAAAGTGATCCGTGCTTACCTTGGTCATCTTCTGCCGTCAAGGAGACGCTAGATGATGACGCGGAGCTACTAAGAGTGCTTGTGGCCAGGGCAGGGGAGGGGTCGAGCGAGTGGTAGAGCGAAAGAGGTGTCGAACCCGTATTAGTGGGCGCGAGCAGAGCCATGGGAGTCAACCAGCGCTATCGGTCGGTATCGATATCGTTCGAGCGAGCGAGCGAGCGAAAAAGGAGGAAGGGTGGATCCGCCGAGTCTGCGTCAGAGGTACCTTTGTGTGATCGACTGGCAGTCAGAAACCAGACGAGACACGACGGATCCCCGGATTCGCGCGATGGTTGGGCGATGAGCCAGCTGTGTCGGACGGCGAGGAACGGGCGGGTCAACAGAGCGTGTATCGTGGTCGACGCGCCGGACAGCGAGCGAGGTTGTTGTAAAGCGGTGACAACCCTAACCGGTCACAATAGCAACGACCATTTAATTATATTCAATTCCAATGTGCCCTGATCAGAACTTTAAATGTACAATACTAGTCCACCACCATCGCTTCGGGCTGGATATCTTCCTGTCGCACGACCGGCGCGTCGCTCACGCTTGCACCCATCGACGGCGTCGGCAGTGGTTGTGGTGCAAGGTGCCCCGATTCCAGCGCCTGCCTCTCATCTCTCTCCTTGGCACGCGCGCGCCAATGCACCTCTAGCCCTTCATGAGCCTCCTTATCCGCCTCGCGGACCATCGTAACACGGCATGCTCGCCAACGAACCGGGTCCATCGTGTTGTAATATCCAGGGGCGAGTCCTTCCAATGCCCAGAGTTGACTCGTTTCTACCACATGTCCACCCTCTGTGTTCAGTGCCTTCTCAACATAGCTGTCAAGCAGGGGATGCCGGAGAAGTCGAGGATAGTAGCGCCCAGCGATCAGGTTGAGAGACAGTACAGCTTCATGCCCAGGAGTGAGGATCGAACGGAATTTGAATCCTTCCGGGGGGAACGGGAGAGGGAATGGCGATGAAAGAACCGGATGTGAGAGCTGCTCGTTGGCTGAGCGTTCTTTGGATTTCGGATTCGTGGACGGGACCCCGTCCATAGCAGGAGGGCTTCCTCGCGCAGCTGTGGGAGAGTTAATCCCCAGTCCGCTGGTTCCATTTCCCAGCGTCGCAGGCACCTCCACAGCCTTGCCCTTGCCCTTGCCACCGACATCGCCGTTCGCGCCTCCTCCTGGTAAATCCCCCTCCCAGTCTTCATCTACGAGTTCGTAGAGCATCCCTGTAGCTCTACATTCCTTTCCCGTTGTACCATCGGGTCTTAAGATCTCCGCAACGTAGAGCCCATCAACGCGCATGAACACCCCCCGAGTTTCGGCTCCCACTTCGGCTCCACCGTCGCCCTCTGCAGCACTAAACCGCCTCGTATATTCTAATGATTTGAGTGATGGACCGGCTGGGGGCAGAATATTCTGTGTCCCTGCGGGGGCTATCTGTGACCGCGACAGCTTGAGCCGTACAAGCTCGTCAGTCCAGATGCGCTCAGCGCCCCACCACAATCCTTGATAGCGTGTTTGAGTTACCGTCTGGGTGAGTGCAAGGGGGGGTGGAGCAGAAATAGAACCGGTGTGCGCGTTTGCTGCGAAAGAGGATGAATTACTGGGTCCAGCAGTGCTAGTGACATTCGCGAGGTTCGCGTTGAACGCCATACTGGCATTCATCACCGAGTCAAGTGATGCCCCGGGTTGACCAACGGGCATGGCATGCGGTGGCGTACCCGACGGCGGAGAAACATTATGGGGCGGAACAGAGAACTTGTATTCCCAGTCGTCTGTCGGAGCCCAATAACCCGCAAGATTCGCGGCAATTTGGACGGCGAGTGCATAAGCTGCAGCAGCCTCGACGAAAGTGGATCCACCTGTAGGTCGGAAGGAGTCTGTGTCGGTATTCATTTGGTCTAGGGGAACACGGTGGATTGCCTGGATAAGCTCGTCTGATGGTGCGTGAGCTTGGTATGGAAGGACCTGATCAGCGGGGATATAACAGGTATATGGGATTCCCAGCATCTTCATCTTGTATGACAATGTCTGAATGACGGTCCAAGGCACTTCTGGATTCTCGGCGTTCGGCTCGTTTCCGTTTTGTGTGGCCGTTGAGCTGTCATCAGCTCTAACCCCATTGGCTCCGACGACGTGAACATTCACGCCAGGGACCGGATATCTTATAGCCTCAGCTTTCATCCTGGCTTCCTCGACTATACCAGGCCAGAAGGTGATGCCATCCTTCTCACCTGAGAGCCCGGGTATTGCAGGGTTCAGAGCGCACCACAACAACTCTCCATCTCTATACCATTTTCTGAGGTGGATTCCTTCGGCATAGGCAGATCGTAGATCAGCGTTGCGCTCCCTGAGCATATTCTGCTTCGGACCCTGAGGTTGCTTCACGGGGCGGGGTACACGACGGATGGCTGCATAGGGTTTCGCTCGTTCACGAGCTGGGCGAGTTGATACAAACGCAGACGAAGAGGTGGTAACTGCTGCTGTTGCGTGGGCTTTCCCGGTGTTCGCACGCAGTGCTGCAGGGGGCGCAGACAAGGGGGTCGAGGGGGTCGATCGCCTGGGAAGCAGACCCATGGACGCGGTGATTTCGCGTTGCGGTTTTTTGTTGCAATATTTGCAGTTACAGTTGGCACGAACGAGATTCGGGTCCGTGAGTAGCCAGAGAGCATGAGGGATGAATTCCGGGACTGAACGGAATCGCTTGGCGTGACGTGAACCTGCGTTAACAAGCTCTGGTGAGGGACATGGAATGGGTAGACGAGAAAACGCACCGATGAGATAGGCATCATGTCGTGGTGCGGTTGCTGGGCCTTTGTTGTGATCATACATCTGATAACCAGCGGGCCAGCCACGAAGGACATAAGTTGGGCCGACTTTATAGCGTGATGCACCAATGACGAAGCGCGTCAATAGACGACTCAGACAAGGATGAGATGGAAAATATACCCGGTTTCTTCAGCTGGAGTGCCAGGCTGGCACCGACTTCGCACCTCCACTTCACTGAGAGACTCTCATCGATGGGGACAGGCCGCATGTAGTTAACATGGCCTTCGCTGTCGACGACGCGGGCGGTATTGGTTGGCCACTGGCTCTCGTCGCCGTCTGAAACAGGGAAGTCTATGTAGGTCGGGTTTGGGGGCAGAACATGTCCCGAGGATATCATTCGCGACATTGGTGGACGGTGATGAGCGTGACAGCCAAGTGAACTAAAATGTGATCGTTACAGCATTAGTCAGCTGTGGACAAACAACATCCCACAACCTACTTGAACGCGACGACGACGTGGCCCAAAATTGGATGCCTCCGCTGAAACGTTTCAACATACAAGTCACAAAGCTAATGGAAAAAAAAACCTCGGACGTATTCTTACTTATCGTTTCTCTCTTCGCCGTGATTATCTACGTCTTGCATCTTTGTTTTGGTTGCATTGGCGTTAAACAACACGGCAAGAATAATAGGTACTTGGTACATACTCGTCCCTGCAGATCATCTACTCGTGTATCCCATACAGTTGGTGTTTTGATAGGGTTCGTACATTCAAGTTCGAACCTGCAATTAGATTTGCGTCACCGCAGTTCTTAAAGTCCTCCGATTTGGAGGAGGTTACTCCCCATTGGACACAAACCGGGTACTCAACAACCCGCACTAATACTTTACATTCAAAACATCACGGAGCCACAGAACGAGAAAAGATCGCACTATGTACCAATGTCAGGAAGGGTGCTTAGGCACCCCACTCCTGGTCGTCCTCCAATGCAATCTTTGCGCCGAGACGAACATCGTTCGTCTCGGGGAACCAGCCCCATTTCTCCACAGTAACTCTACTCTCCCCAACCGCGCCGACACCCACCTCGATCCCCTCTGCCTCCAACAGGCGCTGCTGAGCATTGGGTCCGTGGACTGAGATGACGCCCGACGTAGCGATGACCCGGTGCCATGCAACTGGCGGGCTCGTGTGCGAGATAAAATTGACAGCTATAGAGACCCGTTACGAAAAGCACACAAAGCCACAACGACAAACGGCACTTGCCTTCTCGAACCCGACGCGCTTGACTAGGAATGCCGAGGAGTTTAGCAATCTGCCCTGGTTATGCAATGAGTTTGATCTGCGAGTTGGTTGCAATGTACGTATCGTCACTAACCACACGTAACGACCTTTCTTGGTGGGATAGTTCTAACGATTTGATACACCTGAAGAATTCGGAACCGACACATAGCACAAGATCCATGAAAAACTCACCGCGAGATTAAGGTCCTGAGTATTAGGGTACTTGCTGGCCATGTCTTGTGTTGAAGGAAGGGTGTCAGAGAAAGACTGTACTTATCAACACTATTGGCTGCGAGGGCTGTGGCTAGAATGAAACGCAGCCCTAATGCGATGCTGATGGACGAGACGGGTGAAGTTGAAGGCTTGAAACACCAACTAGTTATTGATCTTGCTCACGCTGTCAATGGCGATGGGGCCTTGAAGTAGCGTCCACGAATCGATCACAACAGCGGTTACAAGAAGACCTTTTAAATTCTGTTCAAATGTGGGAGGGCTTGTATCACGTGAATCCATGTAGCAACCGAATCAAAGGAACCTCAAAAAGCTTCCGCAGTGCTTGATTCATGTCCCTGGATAAAGCGGTGAGTGGTCCATTGGAAGCTCCGTCAACTTGTCGTGTCGTATGATGCGTGCGCAGCAAAGATCTCGAAAGCTTCGCAGAGAAGGGGGACTCGTGATGTTCTGATAAGCCGTCGACATCACATTAGGACGTTCCGAAGGTTTACCTGAATTTACGAGCTGCTGAACAATTTTGCTTTATTGACCCCGCGAAGGGCGGATATGATGACTTGGCGTCGGGCAGTTACAGGGGTAGAGTTGCTGCCAGTGCAAAATTCTCTGCGGAAACAGTCGGCTATTGGCAGCGGCGGATTAAGAATCGTCATCAGGCCGCCGTCGGGTCCCTGTCTCTATGAGAACGAGGATCATACCGTCGGTGTCAACATGTTAGTGTTTGTCGCAGGCATACCGCTTCTCACCGTGAAGATCAATCTTCGCTTCCACAGCTTTGTCAGCGACACAATTGCAGCCGGCTGGATCGATCGGACTTGAGTCGACTAACTTGAACGTCACTAATCGGTACACTCACAGGTCGATGTTCATTTTCGTCTGCTAACCTCGTTGTATTTTTCGGGATGCCTACCAGCACGGGAATGAACACAGAAGGAGAGTCTGCCGAGCTCAGGCAGTTCAGGGAGCAATGGAAGGAGGAGGTCCGACATCGGCGGGAAGAACAGCAAGTCCCACAACAGGGCGCTACGGCGGACTCACCCAGCCAACACAAGATATCTTCCCTCGAAACACACGCTCGGTCTCGTACATCTCCTAGCGCTGCCGCGCCCGAGACCGAAGTCACGACGGGGTCCGTTCCTGGCGCCTCACACCAGGCTCTGCATACGTCACATGGTCAGAGTCCTCTCAGCGGAAGCATCGCGCGTGCTGTCGAAATCTATCGCAGCGCTGTGCAGCATGAACAGGAAAGCGACCTGGATGAAGCGCTGAGGTTGTATCGCCAGGCTTTCCGACTCAATCCAGATGTCGATCGTGCATACTTCAAGGAGGAGCAGAGGCTGCAACAACTAGGTCGCTCCACTGTCGGCATGGGCCACAAGAAGACGGCATCTACTAGCAGAGGTGAAGGGACCGAGGGAAAAGACAGTCGCATCACGAGGCTCGCGGAGTCGGCGCAGATGAATGGGATTCTCTCCAAGGTTCTGGAGAAATTTCCAGAAATGTTGTCGTTTGAGCCAGAGAACGACCGGGAGGGTGTGCCGATAAATATGATCCCGGAGGAGTTGCTCTTGTACATCCTGCGCAATCTCGACACGATGGCGCTGGAGCGCTTCGCGACAGTAAGCCGTAGGGCGCGGGTAGTTAGTCTCGACCCGTCAATATGGAGGTATGATTGTCCCTTATCCCAGAACACAAATGTGACGGTCTCCGATAATAGGGATTTTGTATACTTGGCGTACAAGCCACCACAAATTTCCGAGGCTGTCACAGTGCAAACAATAGTCGATGGATTATACGATTCCAATTATCGGCAAACATACATCGAACATCCAAGATTGAGATTAGATGGCGTATATATCGCCGTATGCCACTACGTGTGAGATTCTCGCGTCATATCCTATCCCATCTCTTGACTGACTCTCTTCAAAGTCGGAGAGGTCTCGGTGAGAACGCCTGGGTCAACGTAGGTCGCGAACTCTGAACGCCAACCAGTATCGTTCATGCAAAGAAACAGGTCAGCCACCTCATCACATACCACCGTTATCTGTGAGTAGGCCCTGGACCGCCTCGTCAATGCTGACGTGCCACAGTCGGTTCTTCCCAGACGGACAAGTTCTCTCCCTTTTGGCTAACGAGGAGTACCAACCCGCACTCGTCATACCCATGCTCAAGCCCTCGTTGCGTATGAAGGTTCAAATTTCATCGACGCCTCCAAAGCAAGTCACTCACCCGCTCGCTCACCACAGGGGTTCTACATCGGAGACTGGCGGCTCGAAGGTTCGAATGTCCTAATCACCAACCTCGTCGAGAGGCATCCACATGCTACGCACGCGGCACCCGCCCACTCCTCCCACCACCACCATGTCCCTCAACCGACCCGCTACCACTTCCAGATGACGCTCACGCTCCGTTCCAAACCGCTCGGTCGATGGAACAAACTCGATCTCGTCTCGTACGAGTCGGTGAACATCGAGGACGAAGACGTCGTGCCGCTCCCTTTGAAGCGTGAGCGGCCGTTTTGGTTCTCCAAGGTCAAGAGTTGGCATGGCTATTAGCTTCAAGTTGTGTGGACTCGCGTGCTATGGTCGGACACCAGCTAACCGTCGTTATAATAACTGTTTCACTGATGTTACCAAGAGGAGTGTATACTGGCGGGGTACGTAGGTGACCCAGTGTGCTTGGATCTCTCAACCGTCGGCAGACCAAACATTCCAACAGTAAATCTGTGTGATAATTGTGTGTGCAGTTGCTGTACATTGCCAAAGAAGACGCCGCCAAGTAAGCAAGAACGACTCGGAGATCTAGTACTCTCCGAGTCTGCCCCCGCCCATCCACCCTTTTCCTCTCTGACACCTTCTCGACCCACGCCTCGTTATCCGCCACAGTACCAAACGGCCTCGCTTTGTGCCATCATCAGAACCCATGGAGGCTCGCCGCCGACAGTTGCCACTCGGGAACGGTGAAGGAGAACTGGGCAGCGAATGAGTTGGTGCGGGTGCGGGAGCGTGGCCACGCATGCACAGTGCCGGACGCCAACTTAGGTCGGTCCCGGTCTTGGACAGACGCTTTGACTCTCCTCAGTCTTTTCAGAGAGCTAGGGGAAGGGGGAAGGGTTGGCAATGGTAATGGCAAGGATGATGGCGGGGACGGGGACGGGAATGAAGGCGAGGATGAGGAGCCGGGAGCCGTCTCGGGCAGATCTGTAGTGCCTCGCTCGCAAGGATCTTCGCCCATGTCCTGGACCACATCGACTCATCCAATCGACGCGACGGTTCTCGCGCTTTCTCGACCCCGCCATGTGCTTGCTCTCCGCGTCACACACAGAGGCAGAAGCAGAGGACGAAGGGGCGTAAAACCGCTTGAACAGCTCCTCAGCCTGGAATCTACTCGAGATTGTAAAAGGTTTAAGGCAATATAAGCGAGGCAACCAAAAAGTTTTTGTGAACTCTTGAACTGACACAACATCGCACAATGAATCCAATGTCAACAGGCATCGCGCTCAACGCTTTCTCTAAGTTGCGGTGCTCTGGCTGAAGTCCGTTGTCTGACTTTCCTGGAATACGACTTATCCGTGCTGCATTCAACTTCACAGTCACGGTCCGGTTTTTCTTTCAAATTGCGAAGATGCCATTCCTTTACTTGCTGTAGACCGGAAGGGCAGTGCAGCCTAATCTGTGTCCTCAAGCTTTATCGCTGCTGTGTGGGCTGTGTACCTAGTCGCCCCGAAGGGCTTTAAAGATGACGGCGATGCAATTTAAGTATGCAGTATCTTCTACCACATATCCCTTTCGTGTTGATGAATCCCACTAGATTTCTTTGCCGTGCTCTTTTCTTGCCGTTCCAGGTTGGGTTCATAGGAGAACATGACTTAGCAGGCGGCTCTACTCCACAGGTTGGCCCCGAGATGCAGGTATCGCATCCTACTCTAGAACGAGGGGGAGCAGATGGGCTGGATTTGGAACAACATTCCTCCGAGTCGATGGTTGCGAACGAGACAGAATGTATCATAATCACTCGTAAGTTCCGCACCACGAAGTTGCGTGATCGCTGATGTCTGGGCCAGACATTCGCGCGACAGGCGTTGCCATCAAATTGAGGCATATCCCTGTTGGGTTCTACGCTGCGGTGAAAACCGAAAACGGGATCCAGCGAACTTCGATCAAACCCGTTTCGGTAAGCAAGGATGTGGTCGATTGGGTCGACGAGATTGTATTGTGAGTCATCACCCTGTTCATGTCGCTTGTCGTTTGCCCAATGAGGTCCAAGGCCCTCAAATCCATCATCGAGGATATCCATCACAGCATTTGCATCGTTCGAATTGGGACCAACACTGGGGGACGGAAAGGCTCTTGGCGGGTTCGAAGCCGAGTTACTGGACCATAACGGAAAACTTGAGCGTGGGTAACACTATTTCCCTCTCCTCCGGGCACCTAAACACCATATAGTTATCACATCTGTGGAACAAAGCGAAGGGGAGGTTGACTCTTTTGAAATCGAAATCGAACGGCGAGTCTATGGTCGGAACGAATACACAGCTGCCTCAAATGTGAGCGGACTGTGTTAATTTGTGTTGAACATCTACTTACCTTGTGCCATTAGCCGCCAGAGTTAGAGGAGATGCGCGAGCTAAGGGAGTTGACGGATGGGGGACATCATGCGCTCATTCGTTATCGCGAACTTCAGGAACAACGAGATCTCGACGAATCTATCAGATATTTCGAACATGTACAAGATCTATGCCCACCGAACCACGCCAATCGTGCCACTGTCCTGTTCAACCTAGCCACCGCCAAATTGATTCACTGCCGAGTGAACGATTTGTCGCCCGACCTCGACGTACCAATCAATCTGTATCGGGACGTGCTCCGTCTTCGTCCTTGTGGTCACCCGGATCACCCATTCACATTGCTCAGTCTCGGCATTGCTCTCGAAGCTCGCTTTCAGAGGCAACATGATGAAGCGGATGGGACAGAGGGTAATTCACTCCTCTCTCAAGTGCGGGAAGTTGCCCTGGCGGATAGCTATGCATATCACGCAGCAGTCCTTGCACTCGGCAGTACTGCGAAGCCCGAGCAGATCCGGCCGACGGATATCCCCCAAACCATTGTGAATGATCTTGACAAGGACGGGAAGGTTCAAAGGTTGGACGCTGCCTTACAATGGATATTCCATCCGGATTCTCAGGAGCATGTATTGCTCGACCACCTTGGCATACTTTTCTGCATTCGGGTCGATCGTCTTGCTGACCTCGGTGATCCCGAGAAAGCGATTCCAACACTGGAAGTCATAGTACAATTCACCTCTGATGACCATCCCAACAAGCTTTCATGGCTGGACATCCTCAGTGTCTCATTGTGCACTCGCTATGAGCGCTTCGGGGAAGGCGTCGACCTGGAAAAATTAATATCAATGTTCGAGGATGCAGTGCGGCTCACACCTGACAGTCGTTCAGACAAGCCATCACGGTTAGCCAACCTTGGTAGCCTGTTGTCGACACGCTACAAGCACTTCGGAGACATCGTGGACTTGGAGAAATCGATTTCGCTGAGAGAGGATGCACTGCAATTCACACCAGATGGACATCCAGACAAGCCTTCACGGCTAAGCAATCTCAGCCAGTCGTTGTTGGCTCGCTATGGACGCTTCGGACACCGTCGATCTGGAGAGATCGATTTCGCTGAGAGAAGATGCACTGCAACTCACACCAGATGGACATCCAGACAGGCCTTCACTGCTAAACAATATTGGCACCTCATTGTGGACTCGCTCTGAACGCTTCGGAGACATTATGGACCTGAAGAGATCAGTTTCGGTGTTGGAGGATGCGGTGCAACTCACACCAGATGGAGATCCACACAAACCTTCAAGGCTAGACAATCTCGGAACCTTATTGGGGGCTCGCTATGCACGCTTCGGAGACATCGTGGACTTGAAGAGATCGATTTCGCTGAAAGAGAATGCACTGCAACTCACACCTGATGGAAATCCAGACAAGCCTTCACGTCTAAACAATCTCGGCACCTCATTGTGGACTCGCCATAAACACACCGGAGACATCGTGGACTTGGAGAGAACAATTTTATTGTTGGGGAATGCGGTGCAACTCACGCCAGACGGACATCCAGACAGGCCTTCAATGTCACACAATCTCGGCAGCTCATTGTCGACTCGCTATGAGCGCTTCGGAGACATTGTGGACTTGCAGAGATCGATTTCGCTGACAGAGGACCTACTGCAATCCACACCCGACGACCATCCAATCAAGCCCGTATATCTAATCAACCTTGGTGACTCGTTGTCCACTCGCTATGAGCGCTTCGGAGACATCAGTGACCTGGAGAGATCAATTTCTCTGTTCAAAGCTGCATTACAATTCACACCAGATGGACATCCAGATAAGCCTTTACGGCTGGACAATCTCGGCAACTTATTGAGCGTTCGCTATGGACGCTTCGGAGACATCGTGGACTTGGAGAGATCGATTTCGTTGAGAGAGGATGCACTGCAATTCACACCAGATGGACATACAGACAAGCCTTCACGGCTAAACAATCTTGGCACCTCATTGTCGACTCGCTATAGACACTCCGGAGACATCGTGGACCTGGAGAGATCAATTTCGTTGAGAGAGGGTGCACTGCAATTCACACCAGATGGACATCCAGACAAGCCTTCACGGCTAAACAATCTCGGTCAGTCGTTATTGACTCGCTATGAACGTTTCGGGCACACCGTCGATCTGGAGAGATCGATTTCACTGGAAGAGGATGCAGTGCGATTCACACCTGATGGTCATCCAGACAAGCCTTTACGGCTGAACAACCTCGCTCTTTCACTCTTGCATCGCTTCCAACGCTGCGGTGACCCCTCGAGTTCTGACCTTTCCCGAGCCATCTTATATTCCTCCCGTGCAGCTTGCTCCCCCACAAGTCCATCTGTCCATCGTCTTCGGGCATCCCAACTATGGATCCGTGGTATTCGCCTTCTCCCACAAGACTCCCAGTCTCTTCTGGATGCATACGCGGTTGCTGTTGACCTTCTTCCAGAATTAGCATGGTTAGGGTTGTCTCTTTCCGATCGTTACCATCAACTTCTTCAAGCTGCAGTTGGCGCATGCGATGCGGCTGCCGCTGCTCTCGAAGCCCATAGGCCTGAACTTGCTGTCGAGTGGCTTGAGCAGGGTCGCTCTATCGTGTGGAGTCAGCTCTCACAGCTTCGCACTCCCGTCGGCGGTCTCCGTGCTGTACACCCAGAACTCGCTGCCCAGTTTGAGAGTGTATCGTATGCGCTTGAGCATGCTAGCACTCGGGACAAAGCTGCAGTCAACGAGTCCACGAACCGCCCAAATATGGTAGAAGGATTGTTGGAGAAGGAGGCTGGACAGCACCATGCACTTGCTGTCTCACGAGAGACGCTTCTTGCGGAAATACGCGCCCTACCTGGCTTCGAGCGGTTCCTACTTCCAAAGGCGATCGGTCAACTTTCTCCTTGGGCACACTCGGGGCCTGTGGTTTTCCTCAATGCTAGCAAATATAGGTGCGATGCATTAGTCGTCATGGCAGGCTCCGAACATGTCATCCATGTCCCACTTTCGAACACCAATTTCGATGAAGTTGCAGGCATGCAGCGACGGTTGAAAGATCTACTGACACTCAAGGGCCGCGTCATCTTACGTGATGACTCAGAAAGAGGTGCAAGAGTTCGAGGCATGACTCCCGATGATGTGTTCAGGTCCATTTTACCATACCTCTGGGAGAAAGTCGTCAGCCCGATTCTCGACGTCCTCGCTCTCTCGGTATCGGTATGTGAACCCCAAGTTACTGTCAATGTTTACGTCCATTGACGAATGACGACAGACCCCCGGTTCTAAACTTCCCCGCATCTTCTGGTGCCCAACCGGGCCGTTTTCGTTTCTTCCCATCCATGCAGCAGGTCTCTATGGTACAACCAATCCGGGCCCTAAACTGTCAGACTTTGCTATCTCTTCCTACATCCCTACGATGAGTGTGCTTGACCTGCCACCCCAGGAAGACTCGGAGGCGACGTCACGCAATATTCGCCTGCTTGCTGTCCCTCAGCCCAGCACGGACGGACAGGCCCACCTTGCCGGCGTGCGAGGGGAGATAGAGATCATCAGAAAGCTGACGTTTTCGTCGCCATTCGTCTGCTTCCAGGAGGCAGATGGGACTGTCGAGGATGTCTTGTCAAGGATGGTGGAGACGGACTGGGTCCATTTCGCATGTCACGGCGCGCAAGACCACGCCAATCCTCTTGATAGCGGTTTCCTACTCGCTCGTGGCCGACGCCTGAAGCTGCCCGACATCGCTCGCGTGTCGCGTCCTCATGGGGGTCTCGCCTTTCTCTCCGCATGCCACACTGCAACGGGAGACGAGCAACTTTCGGAAGAAGCTATCCATATTGCGGCGGGGATGCTTCTTGCAGGATACAAGGGCGCCATTGCAACGATGTGGTCGATATTGGACAACGATGCGCCGAGGGTGACAGAAGACGTTTACGAAAGTCTCTTGGGCGATGGCAAGGTTCCAGACAGTAAGCGGGCTGCAGAAGCCTTACACCACGCGATCGAGCGGCTTCGCGACTCTGGCGTATCATTCTTATCTTGGGTTCCTTTTATTCACGTTGGTTTATGAAGTGTCGTAGTACTGGGGACCGTATAGTTGTTCCTTCTTCCATAAATAAATATCGAGCCCCTACAATCTTTTCAACCACGGACGAGATCGTTTTGTAAAATCTTAGCGATCTTGACCTGTGCCAACATAAGAGAGCGCAAATGGATGTCTGTGTGCCGACTTACGTTCACACCAAACGATAACATCGGAGAAATACGGGGAAGCTCGTAACTCTGGATGGCAGGTAGGGACTCGGTAACTTAGAATGCCCAAGGCAAATGACCTGATAAGAGACACGTCCGATGAATCCACCTTTCGACCAATCGGTTGGCACATCAATAGGAAGGCGCCAACCACATACTGTCTTTGTGGACCGTCACGACCTCAGAACATAACGAAGAATGCAAGCAGAAACTAGGTTGAGGGGCGGAAGTTGATAATGGCAGCGAGTCAGCTTTGACCGTAAGAGTGTCATGGTTCAGCAACTGAAGAACTTCAGAGACTTCACTGACGCGAATATGATCGGAGCGACTATCTTCTAACCTCGAAGTGCTTGGACGGTCTGGCCACTTGGGGCTCGGGAGCCCGAGAGTAGGCGTGGATGTACCCTTCGGTCGTCTGGGAAGAGACCGCTTCAAGTTCAACATGACCTAAAAATGGCAAGTATGATACCTTCAAGTGTGCCCTGGCATGCGCAGATGATGATCTTCCAAGACTCGAACTCAACCACTGATCTTTTTGTCGACCTTGCCAACTGACAACACATCAAATTTTGATCCCGGGGAGTCCCCGTGGGGCACGCGCTCAACGTATTCTCTTTGCGGCGCTGAAGCCCATCTTTCCTGGATTACAACTCGAACGCACTTATCCGTGCTGCATCCGCGTTCCAATTCTTCTATGATTCTTAACGAACTTGATACCATGCGGTTACTCGCTGTAGGCCAGAAGGGCGGTACAGCCTAATCCAAGTGTCAAGCTTCTGTCGCTGCTGCGTGGGCCGTGTACCTACTTGCCAGCTCGAAGGGCTTAAAAGGTGACCCCGATGTAATTTAAGTATGTAGTATCTCTCTCACATCTCCCACTTTCGTGTCGATGGACCCCACTAGATCTGTTTCCCGTGCTCTTTTATTTCTTTGCCGTATTCTGTGCTTGCCATTCTTGGTTGCATTCACGGGCGAAGACAATTTCGGTGACTCTACCCCACAGTTTATGTAACCCCCAGGTACAGATGCCGCATCCTACTCTGGAGCGAGATGGGCTGGATTTGGAAGAACATTCCTCCGACGGTAGCGAACAAAACAGAATGTGTCCTAATTACTCGTAAACTCCGTACCACGAACTCCTTGAGCGATCGCTGATATCTGGGTCAGACATTCACGCAACAGGTGTTGCCATCAGATTAAGGTGTATCCCTGTTGGGTTCTACGCTGCGGTAAAAACCGCAAACGGGATCAAGCGAACTTCGATCAAACCAGGGTCTGTAGGTAAGGATGTGGTCGAGTGGGACGACGAGATTGTATTGTGAGTCATCACCCTGTTTCATGTCGCTTGTCGTTTGCCCAATGAGGTCCAAGGCCCTCAAATCCATCATCGAGGATATCCATCACAGCATTTGCATCGTTCGAACTGGGACCAACACTGAGGGACGGAGAGGCTCTTCGCAAGTTCGGAACCACTGTTGGCGAATTGCTTGACCGGAACGGACAATTTGAACGTGAGTAACAGCACTTCTCTTCCTCCTAGCGCCGAAACACCATTGCGTAGTTATGAGATCTATGGAACAATGCGATGGGGAGGGTAACTGTTCACGCTCTTCTTTTAAAATCAAGTAGAACGCCGGGCGTATGGTCGGAACGAATACGTAGTTGCCTCAAGTGTGAGCGGATTATGTTAACTCAACGTTGAACTTGAACATGTGCTTACCTTTGCGCTGTTAGCCGCCAGAGTCAGAGGAGATGCACCAGCTAGGGGGGTTGACGGATAGGGGACATCATGCGCTCATTCGTTATCGCGAACTTCAGGAACAACGAGATCTCGACGAATCTATCAGATATTTCAAACGTGCTCAAGATCTGTGTCCACCGACTCACCCCAGTTGCGCCACGGTCCTGTTCAACCTAGCCACCGCCAAATTGATTCGCTGCCGAGTGAACAATTCGTCCTGCGACCTCGACGTACCAATCAATCTGTATAGGGATGTACTTCGTCTCCGCCCTCGTGGTCACCCGGATCATCCATTCACATTACTCAGTCTCGGCATTGTTCTCGGAGCTCGCTTCCAAAGGCAACTTGACGAAGCGGATGGGACAGAGGGTGAATCACTCCTCTCCCAAGTACTGGATGTTTCCCCATGCATACCACGCAGCAGTCCTTGCACTAGGCAGTACTGCGAAGCTCGAGCAGATCCAGTTGACGGAGAATCCGAAAACCGTCGAGAATGACGTGGATGATGGTGGGGAGGTTCAAAGGTTGGATACTGCCTTACAATGGATATTCTATCCGGATTCTTTCAAGCACGCGTTGCTCGACCACCTTGGGATTCTTTTCTGCACTCGGCTCGACCGCCTGCGCCACCTCGGCGACCTCGAGAAGGCAATTTCGACACTGGACGTCATGATACAATTCACCTCTGGCAACCATCCTAACAAGCCCTCATGGCTGGACGACCACGGCTTCTCATTGTGGACTCGCTATAAGCGGTTCCCAGACATCGTTGACTTGGAGAGATTGGTTTCAGTCAGCGAGAATGCACTGCAATTCACACCCGATGGGCATCCAGACAAGCCTTCACGGCTAAACAACCTTGGCCGCTCGTTATTGACACGCTATGAACGCTTTGGGAATGTTGTTGACCTGGAGAGGTCGATTTCACTGAGGGAGGATGCACTGCAATTCACGCCTGATGAACATCCAGACAAGCCTTTATGGGTAAATAACCTTGGCCACTCGTTATCGATTCGCTACGAACGCTTCGGAGACGTCACCGACCTGGAGAGATCAATTTCTTTGTTCGAGGATGCACTGCGATTCACACCCGATGGTCATCCGCACAAGCCTTCACGGCTGGCCAACCTCGGCGTCGTGCTTTCGGCTCGCTATGAGCGCTTCGGAGACGTCACGGACCTAGAGAGATCAATTTCTTTGTTCGAGGATGCACTGCAATTCACACCCGACGGGCACCCGGACAGGCCTTTACCGCTGGGTAGCCTCGGCAGCTTGTTTTCGACTCGCTATAAACACTTCGGAGACGTCGTTGACTTGGAGAGATCGGTTTCCTTGTCTGAGGAAGCAGTGAAACTCACGCCCGATGGACATCCAGATAAACCTGGGCGGCTGAATGGTCTCGCTGTTTCATTTTCGGATCGCTTCCTACACTCTGGCGGCCTCTCAAGTTCTGACCTTTCCCAGGCCACCTTACATCTGCAAAATAGCTGAAATGAACGCTTAAGTCGGGTGAGGTTTGACGGCTTACGTGGCGTTACGGTCGTGGGATGGAGGCTTCTCATTGGTGGAGATCTGAAATCGCTACGGCAGGAATGTCATTTGCTTGCATAATCCTGATCGTTCATACTACCGTTGCAAAGATAGCGCTACTGGTACTACTACTAGTGCTGCTACGAACATTTAGAGATCGTTTTCGAAACCACGAAA